>JADLZL010006083.1:0-62502 GCA_015844335.1 Chrysopogon serrulatus | reverse complement strand
AATTAACTCAATCGATTATGTTATATAAATAATGACATTATTTTTTTAGGCAGAATAGTTATTTTAATCCCTAGACTATTACTCAAAGCTCAATTTTATCCCTAAACTTTGAAAATGACCGTTTTAGTCCTTAAACGGGCTCGGTTTCATCCTAGAACTATGAAGATGATCATTTCAATCCTCAAACTTTACATTTCGGGCTTAATTTGATCCTAAAAGTATGAAGATTATCGTTTTTAGTCCTCAAACTTTGTATTTTTTCTATTTAAAATTTATTTTCAAACTTAACTTTGACTATGATGCTTCATGGAACACTGTATTGTTGCACCTGGCCAGCCTCAACACCATCGGCGATTGGATATAGAAAAATAATATTTATCTAAAAAACTCTTTAGTTGCCATTAAGAATTTGAAGCGTTTATTTTTAATGTTAACTTATAATAGCATCACTATAGATGATTTTTGTGTTACAAAAATAAGTTAAAAAATAAAGTTAATAACCAAAATGCACTTTGGTAATTCAAGGATGAAATTGAGCACAAAATGTAAAGTTTAAGGACTCAAACAATCATTTTCATATTTCTAGGATGAAATCAAATCTAAAAAGTAAAGTTTGAGAAACTAAAACGGACGGCGTTTTAAAAGTTCGAGGATGAAACTAAGCCTTGAGTAATAGTCCGGGAACCAAGTCGGCTATTCTGCCTATTTTTTATAAACCTATGTAAAATTGACAATGTTTGGTTTCTTGAAAAACGAAATTTATGTTTTGTAGGAACGAAAGGAGCATAGCCATGTGATTTAGATGACTTATAGTTTAAAGATTTAACAACCATTGTGTCATGTCTTGAGGTAACATTTTAAAGCTGGACTCCATGCTATGGCTAAAGCACGCCATAGTGACTAGATACTCCCTCGTTCTATAAAATTTGTCATTTGAAAACTGTGTTTGTTTGTGAGGAGGGCATGATTTTTAATAATATTTTTAGTAGGACGGATGGAGTATGTGATGATAGTTTTAACTCGTACCTGAGTCTCGGTCACTGGTCACATATGTGAGAGAAAGAAAAAAGGGCATGAGTGTATCGCAGAAAGTAAAATATGTCGGACAAAATTCTGCTTTCAATACTATTAGCATTTAGATATTATTAGTAGACATGGAGTAGCAGTCCTAAAAAAAGAAAAGAAGACACAGAATAGTAGACTAGTAGGTGTAGATATAAATATATCAGTCACTAAGTATAAATACAGATACATGATACTTGCTGTAGTGGGTGACGACAAAAATTTGGAACAGTTCGAGCTTAACGATTTTATTTAAGGGCGTACTGTATATTGCTATACGTGCTCTTAAAATACAGAAAATGTCAGAGTGCCGAAACTGATAAAATGTGGGAGAAAAAAAGTTTCCGTTGCCGGGACTCGAACCCGGGTCTCTCGGGTGAGAGCCGAGTATCCTAACCAGCTAGACTACAACGGATTTGTGTTGTCCTGAGTTGGGAAGCTTACTTGTAGTTAATTCCCAAACGAATTCTTTTATTCACTCCATATATATAGCTGTGGAAACCATATTTGTTGACTTTCATGTACAACTATCCACACACATAACCAGCTGTACGCCTGTACAGAGTACATAATAATAATTCACGGATATCGTATTTTCTATCGAAACCTTGGGGAACCTGTATGTGGGCACGCACATCTCGCACGAATCATAAGCTTGGATGGAGGCTCGACCCTGAGACTGAAGGCGCCGTCTGGTCCGAGTCCAAAAGGAGATCAAATGAGGTTAGGGAGTATGAGTTCAGTACAACACCCATCTGCTTGCCCGCGTTGGTTATTGGACTTGCCGCCGGCACAACCTATAGCACAAAAGTTTAGACATCACAAACACAATAACTGATTGAAGGCGTAACTACTACCATGCTGCTCTTAGTTTTCCATGCATTGAATCAAGTCCACAGTAACAGGTATCAAACCTTGTCGGGCTGTTGGAAGGAATTCTCATCCCGCAGCCAACCCGATGTGAGAACCGTCTTTATGGATCCAAATGTCTGAATATCAGTTTCCAACCCAGTTACAGATATATTCAGATTAACACCTTTGTTTCCAAAATTTACAACCTGTAAAAAGAAATTTTCTTTGCCAAGTTATTATTTTTCATTTTCATTCACAGAGCTAAGTTCCTAAATAAGAGCAAGAGATCACCTTAATTTTAAGGTAAGTGTTCCCATCCAGTGGATTATTCCAAGTGATAGCAGATGTGACCAATTGATCATAGTTTGATAGTTGAATAGTGGACGGATGAAGTGCAGCGCCACTTGAATCTTTGAAGAAGTGTTGCATCCAGTAATTTGGACATCCATAGTGCTGCCATGAGTTAAAGACTATAGCATCTGGGTTCCACCTATCAAGAGGAGCAGTATTTTTTATTAAATATTGATGAAATCATCAAGTACAGACACAGTTACCATGCAGGAGTAAACATTCACATTTTTACCTTTGATCATTGTCGTTTACAAAGAGTGGGGCACAACTTGCCATCTCAACCAAGTCACTGCATAGAAAAAGTTTCAAATCAAAACAGGTAAGTCTGCAATACAATCTACCATCAAGCAGGGGCAAACCAGAAAGAGAATTAAAAACGAACCTGTTCCTTTCTAATCCAATGAGAAATGCAGCTTCAGCTAAAGCAGCTATTAGTGTTCCTCGGCCAGCATCATTTCCAGTTACAGCATATTCACTAACAATTGCCTGCAGAACACGAATTATGTAGGACATTACCAGCCAGTTGTAAGGATGATGATTGAGGTAGCAAAAGCAAAGCAAGTACCTTGGGTCCGTTACGGTCTGTATTATCAAACATTCTAGATTTGGAAAACATATCACCCGATGAAGTATAGACCTGAAGCATAGCAGATGTCACCTCTACTGGGAAAAATATTATCTAAGAGAAAACCGAGCAACAATCATTACATGAACATCATACAAATCAGCTGGGTTGACTGGTGAAATAGCAGCTCTGTCACAGCTTGATATGATTTTGATGTCTGGATAGGATACTTTTATCGCAGAATAGAACTTAACGTAGTTATCTACAAAATGGGACAAGTGTGGGTTTTCTTGGCATAACAATAAAAGGAAACGGAAGAAATTGTAAGATGCTATGAAGCCAAACAGGAGGAAAATGGAATTGAGTGGAAACCTTTATAATAGTACTTTGAACATTCTTGATTTCCTATTGAAACATAATAAAGCTGAAAGGGCTCTGGATGCCCCATTGCTGCACGAACTGAACCCCATGTTGTCTCAGGGTCTCCCCTGGCAAACTCAATACCATTAACAACATCCTGCAACATGGCAAGCATGAAGAAATTTTGAACGACAATACAATGTGAATTAAGTAATTGATGGTATTCAAATTAAAAATTGCTTAGAATGGAACCATATGCTGCTATGCTCTAGGAAACGTCATTCCTTATGTTTTTTTTTTTTTTTATCGATAACGTCATTCCTTATGTATGTGCGACATTTTTGGCTAGCAGAACTCCACTATTGGAATTCCTCAGTTCTCTGTATCATTTCTCTGTAGCACCTGTTTGTAAGGGTTTCCTACCCTTTTCTTCTTTAATACGACGATACGCAACTCTCCTGCGCCGTCGAGAGAAAAAACATTGGTTCTTTCCTGATAAGATAATCCTATTTGAAAATCAAATTAAATTACTGGATAAATTTGTTAACAAGTTTTTATACTACCAGTTTAGTGAAGGAAAGAGAGGTCATAGTTAAACCTGTCGTAAAAGGATCTTCAGCTTAATGCTGGGAAAAGTTACTAAGAGAAGTCAAAGCAGATTATTTTTAAAGCAAAAGTCAATGCAGATTAAATGCACTTTTGTCAATTGAAGAGCTTAAGAATCTTCATTTCAGTTTTTGGGACTTAAAAGGATCATTTTCGTATTAAATGATGAAGAACAAACCTTTACAAATGCAGCTATTGTTGCTGATGGAACTTCTTGATACATGCTGGCCCCTGTCACATTGAAAGGGATTCCAACAAACTAGTCAATGGTACATTATCTCTCAAATATGTAATGGTTTTTATGCCTTTTAAATATTTTCTTAATAAGTTGATATATCAGTTACCATCATTTACCACCCATACTGGGCAAGCACCAAGGTCTTCTGCTAGCTACATCAGTGAAATAGAAGAACTTAGAATCAATAGAGGCTATATCCGAACTTTCAGTTAGACAAGTAGCAGCATGTTATGTTACTCACTTGGAGGAATTCAAAAAACCCAAGTCCATCATCAGTCCAATACGCCCAAGCATCATTGAAGTGGCCAGGTCTCTCTTCCCATGGTCCAACAGTTTCACTCCAGCGGAATGCATTTGTAAGGTAATTTCCCATTACATAGTTGCCACCTAAAAGTGACAAATACACTGTCAGTTATCACCAACTCACTGTTTAACAAGAAGCCTATAAAAAGACATAATTTATTTTCTTAGTTAAACATTCTTGATTCATCTGTGTAACAGAAACACAATAAAATATATCATGTGGGTACAAATTGATGCATCCTGTATCCAATAAAATAATGATACTAGACGTAGTATCATCTACAGTACGTTCAAAAAAAAAACTAGTATCATCTACAGAGGTTTCTTCCTTTTTGTTCTCTTGATTCTTGAAATGCTCTGCCACAATCACAGAATGATCTTGGTGTCGATGGAAATAATTAAATTCAGTGTAAACTACATGATTAATAACATACCATTTTCAGGAAAATAATAAACTGATAATCATAGTTGCAGGGCACATCTTTTTCAACATATCTATTTTTTTTTTTAGAAAGATAACACAAGGCACATATTTTCTACATATCATCATCCAATTCCTCCAAATAGAGAAATGATAAGCCATGCATGCTGCAACAATGATTACTGCTATGTTACTCTGAGTTAGCATGGTGAAAAAAATTTACATTAAACACAGAAATACATAACTGTCTGTGACAGAAGAGTCAAGAGTTTGTGGAAGGTATATGCATCTAATTTTCTACCTGATTGCCAGTCATGTAATTGGCATGTACTTGCACACTATTTACAATATTGTGTAACCTCTACATACGGTAAGATAATCTAAGGGACAAACCTGGAAACTTTAGAAATCGAGGTTTCAGATTTGCCAGCATAGTGGCAAGATCTTTACGAAAACCATGGCCCTGAGAGATAAAGTGATAAATAAAGGTCACTGATAAATCAAGAAATGTGATCCTTGGTGTTGAAATATAAGTGAATTGCCCACCCCTCCCCATCAGCTTAAGCTTTTGGGTTGAATTGGTTGGTGCATGCAACTCAATATGGTATCAAAGCCAGAGGTCTCGAGTTCGAATCCTGGTAGACATAATTAAATAAAAATAATTGTTGTCCGCTCCTATTCCACGTCTAAGGCTCGTCAGTCGCTGAGATCTCTCGCCGGAGCCTTGACGTGAGGGGGAGTGTTGAAATATAAGTGAATTGCCCACCCCTCCCCATCAGCTTAAGCTTTTGGGTTGAATTGGTTGGTGCATGCAACTCAATACTTGGAAGTTGAGATCTTAGTTGACTATGAATCAGATATTTTTTTCCTTTGTTCTGGTGTTAATTAGGATTAAGTTTTCAATGATACAAGAAAATTGTGTATGAGACTCCTAATTTAGCAGGTGCTGAATTGGTACTGCATCACCATACAATGCAATTTTGATTATGATGGCTGCAGGCTCTTGTATTTACAAACACTAGGATGCAAACTGTTATAACTACATGGTGGCTATCCATGGATCGGCATAGTTTGACCAAGATCAGCTAGCATTCTCTGAACCAAGCATAATTCTTTCCAGCATATAGAAATTAAAGTTACTTGAATTTATAGTTCAGGCTATGATGTATGGATCTGTGATGAGGCAATTTGCACAGAAATTTCGATTTTGCTTCTCACATACTACTTTAGGTTGCAAGGGAAATGCATGGAAGAAATATGCATCATCTTCCTATGGACATCAGAAGGATAAAAGGGAGTTTGGAAATTAAGTTACCATATAAGTATCTGATGGCATAAGAGATACTTGATCAAACCAAATTATGCCACTTTTGGTGGTTGTAAGCTGAAGTCTTGAATTAGTATTTATATAATTTGATTGCAAATCAAATTCAACCTTCGTCCACTCAGCAAAATCTTCTTTGTCTCCCCTACAATTTATATTGCATATCTATTACTTCACTGAAATGGGCACAATAGTACCACATGAAGTACTCTTGATAAGTTAAACCATGAGACATTGCTTACATGATTGCATGAGAAGCTAGGTTTTGAAGACCATCTGAACTTGTTAAAGAAACCGTCAGCTCCACCGATTCTGATGACCTAATGTACATGGTAACTCTATAAACCTTTGCTCTTTCAATGTTCTGCAACAATTGTAACAAAGATTATAATGGAGACAAGTTTATCTTATGGATTTATCAAATCTAGAAGGAGAAGAAATGTGCATGTATAGTATTCTTATTGGTTCGATATTAGTACTTAGCACAGAGAATTTTAATCCATTGAAGAAAAAGAAAAAAATAAAAAGATAAGAAGACCTCAGTAAGTAATCTAAAAAAAAAAATACCTAAGTGGAAATTCCTAAAGAAAACATATTCAACAGGCAGATGAAAAAAAGTTATGAAGATTCCATAATAAAAAAAAAGGGGAGAAAAACTACAGATTGTGTTAAATACATAAAGGTCATACCATGCCCCAGTAACCAGGATTGTAGATTCCAACTCCTCCTGCTGGGCAAGCATTAGTTCCACTAGCTCCACAAAGTACTTCCATTCAAGTGCAATTGGGTTACTAGCAAAACAGGATGACCGATCTGTTGCCACAATAATATTGGATTCGTCCCCAATGATCAACCATGGGTCAATGTTTGAAGGAGTATTAGAACCACCAGCTTCAAAACCTGCAACATAAAGGAAAACTTGTAAGGAGTCATAAAATTTAAGACTGAAACTTGAGCCCATTCTTGAGATCCTATTCCTTATGATCGACAAAGAAATCTCTGCTACAAAAAAAAAAAAAGCAGCTATAAATGATCGCTAGCTCCTTTGATGGAGATAATGGATAGAATGAGCTCTGAGCATCTAGTAGGCTGCTTTTTACAATCTACACAAACCAGTATGATTATCACAGACAAAGATCATCAGTACCATCATGAAGTAATTTTCCTGAATATTATCCATAAGTTATTACAGCTACATAGTACCACTCTGATGATAGAACTTTTAAACTGCTTGTCAGTAGAAGATAAAAAGAGGGTCGAATGATGAACAAAACTTTCTTATGGAAAAGTGCTGGACTGCTGGTCAACCTTAGACATTGAATTCTCATTACCTCTGTTGCTTACAAGCTCTGCCCACAATCCACCAGCTCCAGCATGGTTGATTTCCTATACAAATACAATCAAGAATTTCTGAGATTCATCACCTTCAAAGTAAAGCAACCAAACAGCATCTATCACTGCTCGACTTCAGTTTTTAACTTCTTAAAATTGGAAGAAATGGTGTGATCAAGAAACAGTTTATGTTTAAGTAGTATCACTGCAGGTAAATTTTCCAAAATTATAATACTATAGTTTGTAGGAAAAGTAAACACCAGCTGAACTCCTGAATAGCCATGCATGAAAATGGGATAGCCTTACTCAGATTGTATATTGTGTGAGCTGAAGTTGATTGTGTATGGGCATCTAGCACAAATATAGATAGTTAACCATTTTAGACAAGTGCACAAAAGTTCATTGAGTTAGTCTACTAAGTGATCCAACATTAGAATTGCATCTCTGCAGAGGGCATGGTATTGGTAAGATAAATGTGCTGATTTATTACATTTTACTATACATAAGACCAATCTACGAACAACAGTTAAACATTACGCTCACCTCAAAGAAGATGCCAAACATATTGCCAGGGATTTTCTGAGCATTCTGAGGTGAAGCATCCACAGTCAACTGAGCAGTTTGAGCCACCACTGATCCAACATAAAGTATCTGACAAAAGGAACAGACAAGAACCAGCACATGGAGCAACCAGCAAACCCAACAAGCCCTTGGGATGCCCATTGCACTCTGCTACAGCCGAGAACAAAACACTAACTCGATGTAACAATCCCTTTATGCCCAAGTGCACATGCTGCAACCTCAGCAACGTATTAGCAAACTGCAAGGATTGGAAACAGCAACTGGATCAGGGCAATGGTGCGTGAGTAGAAGTGAAGCCAAAACAAACCGATGAGAGAAGAAGATAGCAACATCCTCTCTATGTAACATTTTCTGAAGATTACTTGTCAGAGTTGCACTACAGTCGCGGGCAAGCAACCCATAAGTGTCGTTTTCTCCTTATCCATCCACGAAGCAATGCCATGCACTGTACATTGTCTGCACGACCAGTTGTCCCCGTATAATACTCTCCCTGTGCCTCATTAGCTAAACTTATTTGAGTCTTATGTACAAATATGTTTATTGGTGCCTCTAGTTGAGAGGAGGCCAACCACCCGGGGTCGCTTGAACCTGGGTGCTCGCAGGTTGTTTTCTCCTAATCCATCTACGAAAGCAGTACCACGTACAGCAGATTGCACATTGTCTACGTTTCACGGTAACCAGTTTTCTCTTGCTTCGAATAAGAAAAAAAAAATCACTTTTGTAAACAGGTATATCTATACCAATGTAAATTGTGCAACAGTAACCTCTCAACCTCTGAAGTAGGAACCTAGTAACTGTTCGCGCACTGCATTTACCCGAATTTTGAATGGTAAAGTAAAGTGCAGCAGCCGTCAGTTGGCCCCCAACATGGAACTGGAACGAACCAGAATCGCACAGCATAGCCCGATTCAGATAGTTTGCTGGAAAGGGGCGGAACAGACATGGGTCAGGGGGCTTGCGTTCAACTGAACCCCTAGCAAATTTGGAAAATAGACCGGCTTCCCTCTACTCCACGCACAGGCGAAATTCCACAATAAACTGTCTAATCCGTCCAAGAAAGAAAGCCAGAAAGGTTGAGAAAGTAGGAAGGGGAAAAAGTCCTGCAGCACAAAACGAGAAGCTCATCCAAGTAGCCAAGCAGGGTAGGGTCTTACCAAGCGAAGCGTCTTCTGCTCCTGCGGAGAGGGTTCGATGGTCGAGTGTTCGTTTGAGACCTTGCGACGAGGAGATGGGAGTCAACCGATCGGCGGCCTCGGATGTCGTTTCGGCCAGCAGTCAGCACGGAAGCGGGGAGAGAAACGAAGCGGATGATGATTCGTCAGAGCTGGAGGGGCCAGATGGCAGTGACTTAGACATGCAAACCGTCTTCAGCCACATCGAACACGACCTGGGTCACGGCCCAACAAAAGCGCGGCCCCTTAAGCTGCGCCAGCTCTTTGTTTAATTATTGCACGGTACAACACACACCCATAAGGTACACACATTTAGGGTCTGTTTGTTTCACTATCACTAAAGTTTAGTCTGTTTTTGTCCCTAAATTTCTAAATACCCCTTGCTTTTAGAGGTGCTAAACTTTAGTAGCTTTAGTCAGCAAGGAGGAGCTAAAAGGGACTAAAAGGCCAAGTTGTGAGAGCACATGCACCTTTTTAATGCGCTTTTAGTCTCTTTTAGTCCCTAGAACCAAACGCACTAGGACTAAACTTTAGTGATTAAAGGAAATAAACAGACCCTTATCCTTGTAAATGTACGCACGCAAACACTGTCCTTAGGCGGAAGGCTATGGAGGTGAAGCTGGGCACCGACCTCCTTCCTCCATGCCGTCACTACAAGTTTGAAACACCACTCTGCTCTCGTACGCGCATCTCATCCCCAGGCTGAGGCCAAGCGTGTGTTAGGGAGCTTCACTAGAAAGAGTACTGAGTAGAGAAAAAACATTATTGCAAATCTAAAATACCTGTGATTGACACATGTATAAGCCATAAGCTAATATGTCCTTGTAAAACATGCAAGTCTACATTATATATAAGCCATAAGCTAACATGTCTCTGTAAAATACGCAAGTCTACATCAGCTGTTGCGCTAGATGTAATCTCAGACCTCACAGTTGTAAACTCGTAAGTGTAAAGCAGCCCCCTTTGTGTTGGCTCCATGCTCCGCTGCTGCTTATGAGCATCTCCAAAGACCGAGCCGGCAAATCTTTGAGATTGACGAAGTCACCATAGAGGCCTTGTTGTCGACGGGAACCTCACTTATAACTGAAAACACACTCACGGGAGTTGAGCCTAGTTCCTCGTGATGCTATTGAGGCTGGCATGGTTGCTCGGTGTTTCAACGTGAGGCCTGTCGGGCGCTAATTGTGGCCATGTTGCTCCCCTGTTTTGCTGTTGCTGCTCGGTTGGCTTGGCCCCTGTTTCGCTTGTTTCGTTAGCCAAACTTATCAACCATTCAAATAGTATTTTTTTTTTATAACAAATCAACCAACTTATTTTATGAGCCGGTTTATATAACCGCTCAAGATGGAGGAACACATAAGCAACTGTACACTTCCATCGTTTCCTGTATAATCAGATTGCAATGGCTTTGTTTTAATTTTGTTGCTTTCGACCTCTCTCATTAGATGTGCCCAAACTGATCGAACGAAGTCTTGCTTGAATAAAAAAGAAATTAGTATATTTTAGATTGAAAAAATAGGTGCGTGATGTCCGACTGTTCCTTTTTCTTCATGAGATGAGATAGATTATATTTGTTCACCGCGGAATCAATTTTGTTTTCTTAAAGACAATAGGGTTTGCTACCTCATGTTGGTATGCAGTTCGATATCATAGAAGAGGTTTGGATGTTTTAGGGGTATGCAGTTCGATATCATAGAAGCGGTTTGATGTTTTAGGTTAGCTATGGAGGTCAAATAAGCTTTGTGGTTAGAAAAAGTGCACAAACAAAAGGAAGTCATGTAGATACGTTGTGCAAATGAGGTCATAGATTGCAAGATAAAAAATCTAAGAATCTTATCACAAATTCATAGACACAGAGAGAACGTAGCAAATCAAGTAGAGGATGCATTGAATCCTGAAATACATTCAAGACAGATAGTGGTACTAAATTAATAAAAATATACAATCAAGCTCCAAAATATTACAAATCCATCCGGAAGATAGGCTTTGGCAGTGCAAGTTATAAACCCATATTATAGGACCGCACTTCTGCTTCGTCTTGTATGCCACAGGAATACAGGATATAGTCCGGAAATCTTTTACCTCGCGACTCCTTTGTGGCGAACTGCCAAGGGGGCCGTTCAAATTTAATACCTGTGGTTTTAAATGACCATTTTTTTCAAGTTGAACTTGAACATAGGGTGGCTTGCTACTAAATATTAATTATCTTATCAATTGATCTTATCAGTTGTTCGAACATTCTTTTTCTCCCACAGCAAATCAGCCGGTTTAATTTATCACCGGCTTATAAATTCAGCTGAACAACTTGCTGAGAGAGTTACTAGATTACTCCCTAATTTATTTTCCATGCTCAGGGACATCCTTCGATCAGATGATGATTCGGATGAGGTGCAATGTTGCCTTGCCTCAGAGGATTCATCCAGTGCAAAAACAAGTCCACCTCTTTCTGTGTGTGTCGGCATTCGCCATGTGAACGGGGAGTGTGTTTCTTTTTACAGAAGTCGCAAGGGAAAAGGAAACCAGTACGATCACTGTCGCAAAAGAGGATCAAATTAAAAGGCAGCTTTTGTACCTTTTCTGGATTAGCATTTTCTCCCTCCTCTTTTCACAACACCTATAGAAAGAGTCTCTGAAGCATAAAGCACATGAGTACAAGACCAGGTCGCGCGGCAAAGGGAAGTGAGTGGAGCGCGAATTTCGGTGTTCGTTGAACCTGTATATTGACACCTCTTCGAAAGCTTTCAGAATTATCACACCCATGAAAAAGTTTTGGCTCGTGAGTCGTGACGTGTCGTTCACGGTTACATTGTGGCTGATATAGGTGTAATAGTATGGAAAAAGCTTTGATGGCCTGGGTGATTTTGATGTGCAGCATGGTAAAGCCAAGTCACAAATAGATGGTTTATCCTCCCAAAAATATTCAGTAACCAAAGCCAATTATGGGTGGTGGTGCAGTGGTGCTGGTGCTGCTGCTGGTGCAGCTGAAAAGTTTCTGGCCATTGCCAAAGATGACATTTTTACACAAGAAGCAGGAAGCTCACATTGATGGGTTGAGGGAATCATGCAAGTGCTGATGCAACTGCAGGCACTGCAATTGCAAAACAGCAGAAAAAGCGTGACTGCCTGGTTCTCTGATTAACACAACTGAACTCTGCTACTCCATCCCTACTAGACCACTCGAGGTCAACCCAACTGTAATACGTGATGTACAGCTTCTCCGCGATCAGGGAGAAAGGATCAAATCATCAGCTGATCTGATCATCCAGGGCTAGATGCTAATGCCGCAGAAGCACGTACAAGCTCCTCTGGAACGGCCGGTGATCAATCAGGAGTTCAGGACGTTTTCATTGGCGAGCAGTCAGGGCTGAGACCACCTCGTTCTTCTTCCCGTACATGACGTTCCACGAGTCCAGCGTCGGGAACAGCGGCTGCTGCTCCGCCGCCGCCGCGGAGGGCGGGGCAGGCGCGTACGGTGCAGCAGCAGCAGCAGCAGCAGCGACGTGCGGGTGCGGCGCGTGTCCCGTTCCCGCCGCCTGGAGGAAGTGCTCGACGCCGAGGTGCGGCAGGAAGAGGCCGAGGCCGAGGCCGTCCTGCTGCTGCTGCTGCTGCAGCTGCAGCTGCAGGTCCGCCTCGTCGGCGCCGGTGACGCGCTGCACCATGGCGCGGAAGGTGGCGGCGTCGGTGCTGATGTACGTGGTGGGCGCGCGCTTGACGGCCGCGGCCGGCGCCGCTTCCCCGCGTGCCCGCCCGCCGGGCCCAGCCGGCACCGCGCGGACGACGACGGGGACAGCGACGACGGCGCTGCCGCTGCGCCCATCGGGGCACAGTCCGCCGTCCCTGCCACGGCGCCGTGCGCCAGCATCGCCGTCGTCGTCGCGGCTGCCACGGGCGGGTCGGCCGCGGCGTGGTCGGAGAGGGAGAAGTGGAGCGCGCGCGCGATGGCCGCGTCGGCGAAGGAGTGCGACAGGAGCGCGCTCTGCGTCGCCACGCCCGCGCAGGAGACGGCGTCCATGGCGTCGCTGACTGGGCTCTGCTAGCTGCAGCTGCAAGCGGTGGCGACCCTGGGTGTGAGAGGAGGGGAACGGGCGGACTGAGTGTGCGATGGAGCTGCGAGCGGCGGGCGGAGGTTATAAAGGACGGAGGCGGCTGGGAAGGCCTGGGACCTGTGGGATAGAGGAGGGGGGGGCAGCTGGTGCGGGCGGCGCGTGGGCGGTGCTGCGTCGTCACGGCAGCCAACGGCGGGGGGCGGGCGATGGATGGATGGATGGATGGCGATGTGGACGGACGCGTCCTGCGACGTGCGTGATGGTGATGGTGATGGCAGCAGCGTCATCGCATCGCATTCGCAGCGGCAGCGCATGGATTTGGCCGCTTGGGCAGCGTGGTTCGCTTCTGATTTCTGAATCAATGGACTGGGAGTCTCGGACCCAACTCTTGTCTGGTCTCGCCGATTTGTTGGTAGGTGCCGCCGTTGCGTACGTCCGTGCGACCAGAGCCCGATCACGTCAAACGTCTAGAGAGCGGAGACCGGCATGTCCACGTCCCTTGGCCGCCTTCGCTCGCGACTACGGACGGGGTAGTGGCTACGGCCAAGCTTTTCCATTTCCAAATGCCCTTAAAAAAAAAGCTTTTCCATTTCCACATCGACGGTTTGGTGTTCTTTCGAGAGAAATGAGTGGTTGATAGTCCGTACTAGTTCTAGTTTATTTTGTAGGATTTAGACCGGCCCATATATATTATATCTCGATTACACATACTTTTGTATGAAGAAAATTGACCGTGCCAGGCACGTTGTCCTCGCAGCAGCAAGACTGCAACTATGCAAGAGCATGCGTGAAAGAGGTCAAAGTTCAACCAAGATCTAGAAGCGATCTGTACTGTAATACGTCCTTTTGGAAAACTTGTCTCGTCCGTTTTCAGTCTTCTTTGGAGATGCCCCCTGTCACCTCTCTTTCTCTTGTACATTTTCAGTGCGCCTTTTGGCCTCTCTCTACTGCATAAAGTTTGCTGTTACCTCGCCACGAGCATATATATGGACACGCCAGCACCCTGCACACTGAAAATGACGAACGAACCTTCTGCGGCATCGAGTTAGCTTCAAGTTTTTCCAAACCTCCCCTTTCTAGCATATCGCCCCCTTTTTGATCAGAAATAAAGACGAGATTGAATGATACAGTATGTGCGTTATCATGAATCTGATCTTATGCATCCTCCGCGAAGTAAAGCATATATCCGCTGGACATCTCGAAATAATCCGGAAAAACTAAAAAGCGTCGCCGGAGGGTCTGCAGACTAGTGCAGCAGTATGTGTTCGTTCAGCTGATCAATCATGTGCAACTCACTCTCACCGTCGCCGGAGGGCTTGCACCGAGTCTAGTCCACGTCCAGGCTATCCAGCGGCAAACTGTTTTGGCAACTGGAAATGGGTCTGAATAAAGATTCCTGATGCTTGTCAGCGTTGACGTTTGGAGACCCAACTGCTCCATGATAGGGCCCAACTCTCATCACCAGGCCAGGGCCATGCCAGCGGCCGGCCATCATTCTTCCTGGATTCCTTTTCTCCTAGCGCCTTGTTCGGTTGGAGGAAGTTAGAAAAAGGGCATTTCGTTTGTATTTGGTAAATATTGTCCAATCATGGCCCAATTAGGCTCAAAAGATTCGTCTCGTGATTTACAACTAAACTATGTAATTAGTTATTTTTTTACTTATATTTAATGCTCCATACATGCGGGTAAAAATTGATATGATGGAGAGAGTGGAAAAAGTTGGAATTCTAACTCCAACCGAACAAGGCCTAGGTAGGGCAATGATATCACAGTCACAGCTCACACGCTCCTAATCTCACGCCACTGAAACATTCCACTGTACAACATGGAAGTAGTTTGGCAGGCAGATATCGTTGAAATCGAATGAGATACGTAGCTGATAGCGCCAGAAATCACTGAAATGCTGCAAGATATGACAGGAAAGAAAATGGTTTTTTTTTCCTAGTTGTAGTAGTTGGAACAGAGGACTGGAAGGTAAACTTCCTTTTTAATCTAAATAAAAGAAAGAAATATTGTTTCCACCATGAACAATTCATCAGGCAGGATTTTTTCCAATCAATGAGTTTTGTCAACGCAAATGAGTATGTCTTTTTTCTATTTCAAGGACGAGTTTTGTCTTCGGATATCACCATGAAACGAAAAATAAAACCTTATTATATAATCTATTTTTCCTGTGGAAAAGCTAATGGAAGCTCTGTGACTAGGTTAATTGGTTATTTGCAGTTCAACCCAATCTTACCATGATGTACTTTGATGAGGACATGGTGATATCAGTATGCGGTAATCAACCACTGCCACACACCATTTTGTTTGCTTAGACTTGCCGGCACGTCTAGGCGCCAGCGCCACAATATAATAGTCCGCGTGTGATACTCCCCGCTTTGACTTGCTGCGTCTGCGTCTCCTTCACTTGGTCCTTTCTGTTGAATTCATGACCGGGGCCTTGGGGTATTCTAATCTAAAGCCGAATAGCCACAAGCTGATTTTTTTTTTAATAGCGCATATAGTATACTTAGCTAGGTGCTAAAGTCACCAAACACTGTAAGATGGTGACAAGGAAGCTATGATTTAAAATGTCCTCTTTGTTATAAAATGATTTCAGAGGTCCTTGTATGACCATAAGTAAAGGATAAGTTTAGATGATATCTCATTTTATCTTTTGATATTTATGGGCTGCTTTAAGAGCATCATACCCTCAATCCTACCTAGGGACTAGGGACTAGGTCAATGGCTGATAGTACAGAGTAGTATACGTACCTAACATCAACGACAGGAAGCTCGAAGCTGGTTCATTCTTCCTGATAGCAACAATCTACTGACGAGGAACTACAGATGCATGTATGCATATTCTTCTCTTTTCTAGAAAAAAAATATATATTGCACTACTGGTGTTTGATGTGGCTCATATTTCAACCATAACCACTGGTGATGCTTACTGCTTCAGGTACATATATCTATCCTCGATTCCTCTAATTTATAGCAAAATCTTCTAAGCTACCAGGGGTGTTTACCGTCCGATCATGAGGATAGCCCTCCTTTCTTCTTGAACCTTCTTTATTTGTGCAAGTGAATCTACTCATAGATCTCTTGTTCATCTTTATCCGTTGTGCCCTTCTAATCTCGGTGAGCCAGAACAGCTTGCTCCCCTCCGTCCCAATATAAAGGACGTTTTAGCCCGCCCGCTGCAGCCGATCATTCATTCACTCAATGAATTACTAGACATTGGGGGTCGGGACCAAATACAATGATGGATCTGTGAACCTGCCTGCAGAAAATTTGAATGCCTGGACGTCCTTTATAACGGCGAAGTCCTCAGTATGTTACGTAGTGGCCTGCAACGAGGGCCTTTAGCCTTCCCAGGTGATGTCGATCCTCATGACGCCACACAAGTATACAAATGGGTAGCGATGCTACTAGGTGTGCTGTCAGGGAATGAGGAGACCACTTTCTTGGTAGAGAAGCTCTTGGATGACACTTTTGTGACTGAAAGTTGAACGAGAGGATAAGCCTTTACTACCTCGTTCCATTTCATTTGCCGCACACACAAGATTTAAGCTTTGACCAATAATTTGGCTAACAATTTTTAACTATTATAATACGACCTTTATATGATTAGATTTATAAGAAATTATTATTCAATAATTATAAGTTTATAAGTATAAATAACTAGTAGAAATGTAAGGAGTTTATAATGGTTAAAACTATGAATTAATAGATACATATATATGGATGTAGTAGGTCAATTCTTGACACATATATGGTATAGATTATTTGAACCGACATCACCAAAATCTCATCTACCCGAACCCCCACCCCTACTATATCTTGAGGGCCATCCCCCTCCTAAAATTCTAGGAGTTTTCCTTCATAAAATTATACATGTTTCAAGAACCGCATGTAATCCATGCAATTTTGCTAGGTTTTTCTTACAAAACGAAGGTTTTTCTTAGAAACGGTTTAAATTTTTGCAAAAAAAAGTATCGAAATATATTCATATGTGGTCTTGTTTTGAAGAGTTTATTACGAGGAAAGCACCATGGTGCAATTGGATTTTAATTACGATACTTGGTTTGGGTTGCTAAGACTTTTTTCTATTTTAAAAAGCTATAAATAGTTAATAGAAATAAATGAGGCCTAGTGGGCTTTTCCTCTAATTTGATGACATCACATTTCTCCACATCATTTTTTAGCCGCATATTGAAATATTAAATGTAAGTAAAAGAACTAATTCCTTTTATTGGGGGTAAAACATTATTTTTTGAAGTTATAGATATGATATAAAACAAATAAATGATCTAAATGTAATTTAGAGATCGTATCATTCTAACATTTGCAGAAGACAAAATGAAACTAACGGAGAAGTAACCTACGTCACATTTGTCTCATTGGCGTAGTGCAAGGTGGAAAAATTCCAGATCGTTACGGGGCTGAAAATGACTTTATCTGGGGCTGCCCCTATGATGCTATCCGTTCTGAAACTATCGGGTTGGGCCGAGAAGGGTTGGTCAATGGATTGACCTCGCCTGTTAATGTCGGAAACGACTGCCTATCACTTTCCAAAGCCACCGGGCTCTAGTTTTTTTTTTTCTTCCACACCCATTATCGTTCTTCTGAAGTCCTCGTTGTTATATACTATAGCATTACAAGGACAGAGGTTATGGTTACGTTTGATCGACGCTGATTGTAGTGAATTAGACCAACATGCTTGTAAAAGCCTATGACGACCGTACCGTTTTTATCAAGAGAGCACCAGAGAATGGGCCACGCTGGAACATGTTTGCCTATTGTTTATTGTCTCGTTGCTGCACCTTTTCTACACAAAAAAAGTTTTGATGATAAGTTTTGTTTTGAACCTCAGAATACTATGCGAGTGGGCGACAGGGGCACAAAGACATCGCCGCCCGATCCGCGGCTGAATGAAGTGTCCGGAGCTGTAAGCCTGTAGCAACTGGACGTGTACCAGTACTAGCCATGTGATTGCGGTTGCGGTTGCGGCTGGTGGCTCAGCGGCTGAGGCAGCATGCATGATTCCACCCGTTTGTGTCCTCCCCATCGCCGACGCAGACGACGGGCCAGAACCAGAAGAGAGCGCTAGCTGCACCAACCTTGCGTTACCCACTGCCAGCCAGCCAACCGCCCAACCCTGTCCGGCCGCGCCCGTGCGGCAGCAGCTGGTCCATGCCCGTCGTCCATGCGTGGTGGGCGCATGCGGCCACGGCCGCCGGCCGGTGGGCATATCTGCAGTGCCCCGGCAGGCACGCAGCGCAGGCGCATGTGCCATAAAGGCCATCCGCGCCCGCGTCTGGGCGCCGCTCACATGTACCGCCCGGCCCTACGGCAGTAACCATGGGTTTCTTTCTGGTCCTTAAAATTGTCGCCGTCTTTTTTTTTTTTTTTTACCTGCCCGTCGATCGGCTTTTCGGCCGCGTGCAGCGTGCGTGCTGGTGCTGCCTGCGTCGCTAGTACATGGACCGGTATGGTATTCAACGGATATGACGAAGTGGCCTGTATGGAATTTTCGAACAGGAATTGACCTGCGTAGCCTGCGTACGGCCGGATTGTTGTGCTGCTGTGCCTGTGTGTGAGCGCTGGACACGGTTCCACTTCGGCGTTTCAATGTCTCCATTTACTTATCAGGGTCCTTCGATTCCATCTCCACTGCTCGATCGAATAACGCTGCGTTATTACGGGGAATAAATACTACAGTAATACTACACAGTTTGGGTCCCCAGAGCAGGAAGACTAGTTTAACGAGCATCGTGCACGACTTCCGACCATGAATAACTGTAGTTTCCGACAGTAACGAGCATTGGATAAATCATTCATTCCGATTAATATCGTCTTAGCGTCTGCCAAATATTACCTTGAATCGCGCAAACTTCTGAAAATCGAAAACAATAATTATTGAGCCATCACAATCAGGCAATCAGCCCTGGATCGCCTCTCCTAGAAGTAAGCGCGAGCTAAAAAAGGTTAGTAGCTGTCACCTGGCCCTGGGCTGCTGCTGCTGCATCATTGAGCTGAGATGAGCGTGTGCAAAAGCCGATCCCTCCCGCCACCCAGATGGCCAGATCTCGACGCACAAGCACGGCACGCCACCTACACCGTGCGTGGTCCGTGGCGCGGCCCCGGACGGACGGATGGATCCACGAAAAGCCGCGGCCCCTCGACGGACGCGGTGCGGGCGCGCACGGCACGAAGAAGAAAAGCGCGCTGCGGGCGCGCGCGACGCGGTCCCTGGAACGACATGCAGCGGCAGGCAGCACAGATGATGATGATGGCCGCCCGCGCGAATGGCGCGCAGTTTGCCGCCCGGGGGCGCCGCTCTTCATTCCATCTGCAGGGGCGGGCCAGGGGAGGTGGCGTGGGCGACCGGCGACCGGCGACCAGGACATGTATGTGAGCCCAGGATGGAGGGTTTTTTTTTGCCGTGCCGTGGGCTGCTGCTCTGCGCCATCGGTCGGTCCTCCCGGGCACCGCAACGGGAGGGGCGGCGCGGCGACCGAGTTAATTGAGCAATTAATCGCTCGCTCAGTCGCTCGTTGGCGGCGCAGGTGGCCGAGGCGAGCGCGGAACGCTAACACACCTGTTGGTTGGGAGCGCTCATACTAGTAGTACTGTAGTGCCTGCGGTTGGTTGCTGTCAAATGCTGCTGCCTTTTGCGTAGACTACTAGTGGTGGGGTGGGGTGTGGTAGAGTAGCTGGAAATAGAAGGAGGAGGTGTGGTAGGTGATGGGTATTGATTGCTGCAAAGATTACTTTTAATGATGATGAGGATGCTGCTGTGTTGCGACCGGCAGTGCAGTGCACTCGAGCTCGCTCCGTCCCGTGCGGTGCGATCGATGCCTGCTACCCCTACTAGCCTGGAAATAAACTATGAGGACTCTATCCTACAACAGGGAGTATCTTTCTGCATGATGCTCATTGATTTGTCCTGATTGCGCCCATTAGCCTGTGCCATTGCAGTACAGTAATGATTTGAGCGCTCAGGGTCATGGCAGCGGCGGCTGTCCGTCCCGGACTGACTGCGTCCACTAGCTCGCGGCGCCCCAGTCCACCACTGATCGCAGCACTACCAGTAGTTTTTTTTTTTTTTTTTTTTTTTTTTTTTTTTGACAATGAAGCACTACCAGTAGTGGGTATCACAGGGCAAGAACGACGGCCACGCACGTTTTTCTGAAATCCATCAGGGGACATCCTGAGCCCTGACGACGATCACCGATGATCCCCCGGGCCGGGCTCCGGAGCGCACCAGTCGTCACCACGGCCTCGGATCCGGCCGCGTCGACAGTCGCAGGCACCGCACAGGCAGTCAGACCCGCGCGTCGGCGTCGGGCGTCGGTACAGCTAGCGCAAGGGAACAAACAAGGCCGTAGATCAGCGCCATCGCGCTGGCCGGAAGAAGCCAACAAAAGCGGCAGCAAACACGGACGTCCGGATGAGCGCGACCGCGCACGAGAAGCGAACAAGGTGGCTTTCCACGGCGTCGTCTTGTAGCCTCCGGAAGGGAAAGGAAGGGGGCCTCTCTTCCCCGTCCCGACCAGCTCTGCTCGTTGCTGCTGTCGCCGAGCGATTTGGGAACCAAAACAAAACGACCGGTGGTTCGCTGCCTTCATAATGCAGCAAGGAAGAAGAGAAGGCCAGCGGCCAGGCCAGGTGTGTTTGTTCTCGCCCTTTTTTTTACTTGAAGGAGAAGCTTGTGCTCTGTCCTGTGTGTGTGTGAGTGTGAGTGTGACCACCATGGCACCATGTGTTCCGCTAAAGAAATGGAGGGAGATCTAACTAAGCACAGCGCAGAAATAATAATTCTACTCCACTTGTCCGTTTCGTCGAGCTCTAGTTTAATCAGTGTAGCAGAGTTGGTTGGTTTGGTACAGATGCGACCAAAAACCCAAATAAAACCCCGCGTCCGCCACCCCAAATCAGCGTTTTTTCTCCCCCTCTTGTCAGTCACAGCTGAATGAATTATTATCAGCAGTCGGAGGACACTGGCGATTACGATCCGGGGGGGGGGCCGACGCCATGTCACCAAGGACAGCGGCACAGCGCAGCCGGCGGCCCGTGCAGGACGGAGGATACCGTGGGCTGTACCATGCTTCCCCTGTGCGCCGGCAACCGTCGTGCCACCGTCGCCTGCCTCCGCGTGTTCGGTGGCAGTGTCACCGCAGCTGACGTCTGGGCCTGCTGCAACTGCAGTGCAACGGGGGAAAGTGAAAAAGGGGATTAGCACTCGATGGCCGCCTCCCTCCTCGTCTCGCCTCAAATCATGGCGACATGAGTACTCCGCTTCAGCTTCACACGCTCAACAGTTCATCCTCAGCGACATACTTCTATATAGGACCCAGACCAGCACGAGAAAGGAGTATGTAGCACTAGCACTGAACTACTACTCCTACAGTCCTGCTAACGGGAAAGAGGAGAGTGATAAGTACTTCTGTTTAGTGATACTAGTGCCAACACAAGCTACTGTTTATCTCGGATAAGAGTACGATCGTGTACAAAAGGTACCTTTGTGAAGTAAAGCCACGCGCGCACGCACATACTGCTTCGGTTTTTAATTTCGGTTTTGTGATGATCCCCCAAAAGGAATTCACAAGCCTTTTCTGCACGGCCACACTTTTTGGTTGACACTTGCTGCCAGGGAAGCCGGCCTCGAATCATGTGTAAAAAGAAATGCGGTCACCAGATCCTTTCCAGCTGCTCCTCCTCCATCCATCCCACTGGAGTCTGGACCGACACCTCACTCCCAGTTTCTTCCTCCTCCTACCTCGCCCACCCCGCACTCCACTCGGACGGACAGTACCAGCAGGCAGCAGCGCGGTGGCCGGCCTCGCAGGCTCGCACTGGTGGTCTGGTGCGGTGCTAGCCCCACTACTCCATCCACTCCCTCACCAACTCTCTCCCAGTCTCCACACACGCCAACGCCATTGCCGCTGCCGCTGCTGCTTCTCATCGTATCCTCGATGGAGCGGCCTGCATTCCCCTCTCCTTACTCCGTGCAGCGCATTCGCTCCAGCACTGACACGGGGAGCTCTAATGCGTCGCCGCTGCCGAATCCTCCTCCACCCGAAGGCCACCGCTCCTCTCTCGGTCTGCTGGGGTGGAGATCCGTCAAGGCCATCTCGTCGTGTCCTTGGTCCGTCTTGGATGGCAGAATTCGAGCTTGGCCTGCTCACATCTGCAGCGGTGTCCGTTTCTTGGCTCCGTCCTTCCTGATTTCTCTCTTTTCTTACTGAAAATCCTCAAAGCTTGCATCCTTAATCCCCTCTCTCTGTTCCAACTTCCAAGAGTCTTAAACCCTACCCTGCCGCCTTTTCCATCCCGAGCTCCGTATTCCGAAAAATTCATCTCATTTGCATGAGCATTGCTTCACTTCCCTGGCCGCAAAGAAGCATCTTGCAATGCGGCCCATCTTACTGTGGCTCTCGATCTGGGCCGTGTGTTCCGCTGCCTCGGCGGGGGCTGCTGGTTCAGACATGGAGGCGCTGCTGGAGTTCGGCAGAGGCCTCCGGCAAGACCCGTCCCGCCGCCAGGCCACTCCCTGGAACCCCACCAGCGCGCTGGACTCCGACGGCTGCCCTGTCGATTGGCACGGCGTGCAGTGCAGCGGCGGCCAGATTCTCTCCATTGCGTTCGACGGCATTGGTCTCGTGGGCAATGCTAGCTTGTCGGCGCTCGCGAGGATGCCCATGCTCCGGAACTTGTCCCTGTCAGACAACAAGCTAGAAGGGTTCTTGCCGGGTGAGCTGGGGTCGATGGCGTCGTTGCAGCTGCTGGATCTGTCCAACAACAGGTTCTCCGGTCCGATTCCGTCTGAGTTGACTAAGCTGGCAGGTTTGGGCTATCTCAATCTCTCTTCCAATGGTTTCAGTGGCGCATTGCCGTTGGGTTTCCGGAATTTGAGGAAATTGAAGTACTTGGACCTTCACGGCAATGGCTTTACCGGCAAATTGGACGATGTATTTGCTCAGCTGCAGAGCCCAGTCCATGTTGATTTAAGCTGCAACCAGTTCTCGGGGTCCTTGGCATCGATCTCTGACAACTCATCTGTGGTTAGCACGCTTCAGTACTTGAACGTTAGCCACAATGTGCTGTCAGGGACATTGTTTGGCAGTGTTCCGATGCCTCTGTTCGACAGCCTTGAGGTTTTTGATGCGAGTTTCAATATGCTCAGTGGCAATATTCCGCAGTTTAATTTTTTGATCTCCCTCAAGGTGTTGCACCTGCAGAACAATAATTTTTCTGGCTCCATCCCAGAAGCACTCTTTAGGGAGACCTCTATGGTGCTGACTGAACTTGACCTTAGTTGCAACCAACTTACAGGTCAGATAAGTTTCCTTCTCAGTCTCATGTTTACCTTAAACATTGCATTCAGCTCGCTCTTATGCATGTTTCTTACCCCCATAACATTTTCCTGATACTTAAACCAGCATATTATAATGGGACATGTGTAAAGGATTGATGTTATTAAATCACTGACCTGCCACCATCTTCTTTTTCCCATAATAGGCAGTATACTTTGTTTTGCGACTAAACAATACATACAATTTTAATTTTAAATCATACGTGCAAGAAGTGTGGATCAGCTGAAACACCTATTACACATGAAAGGAAATTGCTCATTTCCTTCTGCAGTCACAATGAAAGTTTCTGAGTTCTAACTCTAGTTTACTGACTACTGGTGTACTAATTGCCATTATACTCCAAAGATACATTTGCTGTTATTGATTGTTCAATTTTGAGTCTTCCAATGTGCACAGCTAAAGCCATGTTTTTCAGCGAGTTGTCTCACATTTTGTACTAACTACTACTGTTTAGATCAATGACACAAAAGATAATATATTTGCTGATCAAGTTTGGTCATTCCCAGCTATATCATAGTAAATAAATGAATTAGGAAAATGGCAATAGGAAATCTAAGTTATTGACAACATTTTTTTTTTTTTTTTGGTGCTGTTGATTGCAAGTTTAAATAAGATAGATTGTGAGATTTGTAAACCTTTTTCGTTTAAATGGTAATTGATTTAAATTCCTAAAACATTTCTTGCCTAACTTTGGTACTGGCAAGCATTCTATGTTTTCAATCATTTATACAATGTATAGCATTAAACAATCATAATGCTGTTGCCTCTATTTACTGCGTTCCCTTTTTTCTTACACAGGTCCAATTAGACGTGTGACATCAACAAACTTGAAATACTTAAACCTGTCACACAATAGTCTTCAGGGAACTTTACCAATCACGTTTGGAAGCTGTTCAGTAGTTGATCTGAGCGGAAACATGCTGTATGGGAACTTATCAGTTGCCCGAACATGGGGAAATTATCTCCAGATGGTTGATCTGAGCTCAAACAGATTAACGGAAGTTGGCCAAATGAGACAACCCAGTTTTTGAGGCTGACGTCTTTGAGGATTTCCAACAACTTGCTATCAGGAGAACTGCCAATTGTCCTTGGAACCTATCCAGAGCTGATTTCCATTGACCTCAGTCTTAATGAGCTGCATGGACCTTTGCCTGGAAGTCTGTTTACAGCGGTTAAGCTGACTTTTCTAAATCTTTCAGGCAACAGTTTTGCAGGGACTCTCCCCTTCGAAATTCTGATACCAAGAACTCAACTTCTATAGACTTGTCCATTTTTCCTGTGCAAACTTCAAACCTCTCATATGTTGATCTTTCAAGCAATTTTTTGAATGGCTCACTGCCTATGGGCATTGGTGATTTGAGTGCATTGACATTGTTGAACCTTCGTCAGAACAACTTTACCGGCCAAATCCCAAGATCAATCACCAAACTTAAGAATTTGTTATTCATTGACTTATCAAGCAACAATTTTAGTGGTAGCATACCTGATGGCCTCCCTGATGATCTGGTCGAATTTAATGTTTCCTACAACAACCTGTCTGGCTCTGTTCCAAGTAACTTGTTGAAATTCCCAGATTCATCTTTCCACCCAGGGAATGAATTACTTGTTCTTCCTCGCTCCGAATCACCAAATGGCTCTGACAAATCAGATGAGGGCAGGCACGGCTTGAAGCGTGGGATACTATATGCATTGATTATCTGTGTTGTTGTATTTGTTACTGGAATTATTGTGCTTTTTGCTTGTTCATTGGAAGATCAATAGCTGGAAGAGTGGTGAAAAAGGTACTGGCCAAGGTAAACAGCATGTGACTCAAGGCCAGAGTGCTCAGAGTCAGAGAAGTGCAGAAACTTCAACATCTGAAATGCAAGATGTAACATTAGGATTGTCACCTTCTGCAGAGTATGGAGCTGTTTCATTGCATGGCAAGGAAAGACAGCATGAAGCCCAAGATGTGCCAATTGGTGCTGTGTGTTTCAACGAACCAGCAGGTAGTAGCTCAGCCCTTAAAGACAGCATTAAGTCTTTGATGCCTTCTTTGTCATCGTCGCCTCCTGATGCGCACACCCAGCACCATCACTCTATCCTTAGAGTGCACTCTCCTGATAAACTGGTTGGGGATTTACATCTTTTCGACAATTCAGTTGTGTTCACGGCTGAAGAGCTGTCTCGTGCCCCTGCTGAGATAATTGGCAGGAGCTGCCATGGGACATCCTACAAGGCTACACTTGACAATGGGTACATGCTGACAGTGAAGTGGCTGAAGGAAGGCTTTGCTAAGAGTAAGAAAGAATTTTCCCGTGAAATAAAGAAGCTTGGTAGTGTGAAACATCCCAATCTTGTCCCCTTGCGTGGCTACTACTGGGGCCCCAAAGAGCATGAGAGGATCATGATATCAGACTATGTGGATGCCACATCTCTGTCTACGTACTTGTCTGGTAAGGTGGTTCCTTTCCTTCACTCCTTTACTCTCATCAATTTCTGTTTCATGCTCAATATGGACGTTTTCTGAACCATATTTCATCTTTCTAGAATTTGATGAGCGGAATCTCCCACCCCTATCAGTTGGACAGCGTCTGAATTTTGCAATCGATATTGCCCGCTGTTTAGATTACCTGCACAACGAGCGGGTGATTCCACATGGCAACATCAAGTCTTCCAACGTCCTGATTCAGAACTCCACTCCATCTGCTCTGGTAACTGACTACAGCCTTCACAGACTGATGACGCCAATCGGCATGGCCGAACAGGTCCTAAACGCTGGTGCCCTAGGATATTCCCCACCTGAGTTTTCAAGCACCAGCAAGCCATGCCCATCTCTGAAGAGTGACGTGTATGCCTTTGGTGTCATTCTGCTGGAGTTGCTGACAGGGAAGATTGCCGGTGAGATCATCTGCATGAACGACGGCGTGGTCGACTTGACCGACTGGGTGAGGATGCTGGCTCTGGAGGAGCGTGTCTCAGAGTGCTACGACCGGCACATCGCGGAAGTTCATAGCTCGGAAGGTGCCCCGAATACGCTAGATGGCATGCTGCGCATAGCGATCCGGTGTATCCGATCGGCATCGGAGAGGCCGGAGATCCGAACGGTGTTTGAGGATCTCTTGTCCCTATCGTCGTGACCGTAGTAGCTCTTGATAGTGTACATCTCGTACTTACATCAGCTTGTGGAAACTTGGAGGTATACTAACAATTGCTAGGATTTTGGGGTGATGTGTGTGCAGTCTCCTTGAGCATTCATTGTTTGGGTCGCTCTTTCTGGGAATAGTTGATTCGTTTTTAGTTAGTCCACAGTTTTAGCAGTAGATGATTGTGAGAATAAGTTTGTGCATTGTGATTTCAGACATCAGAAAGGAAAATAAAGAAAGTCTTATTGATTTGTTGATTTCCTATGGTATGCATTCTCCTATGTAACAACAACCAAATGCCCAAATATCGGCAAGTAGATATTCCAAGATTCTCTTCTAGAACTTCAGAGCATGAGCTTGTAATTGAGAACCCAGCGCATTTTGTGAAATATTTTCTGACTTCCTGAAGAAAAAGAGAGGGAGGTTGGCAAAGGCACTGCCCATTTTCGAGTGTCTTCCTAGGGGTTTTGTTCCCGTAGGTTGCTAGAGGGTCTTAGAAGTAGAACACATCTAACAAGGTTCATTGGGTGGATAGTGCCTAGGTGAAGCACTATATCATCCATGAATACTTTAGTGAAGTTCTACATCATCCACGAATAGTTTACCTGGTTGAAGAGATTAGAATGGTCCCTTTGTAAAAAAAAAGAGAGAGAGAGAGAGAGAGAGAGAGAGAGAGAGAGAATGGGATGGTTTCTAGGCTTAAGTGTTAAGTCTTGTTTGACTTGGCTCCAGCGTCTTGCAATTTTATTATAGTGTGCAGAGGAGCTAGAGCCTATGAAGAAAAAATAGTGGTTGTACCGGCTCCTGGTTTATTTTGAGAGGAGAGAGAATATAACTTCTCAATTCTCATTATAGTATACGAAAAAGAAAGCCATAGCTAGATCTGCTGAAGCTCTATCAAATAGGGTTTTCACTTTTTGTGAAATCCGAGCTTGGAGTAGATGGCTTGTTGGTGAAGTTTCTTCACCTTTCTTCCTCTTCTTTACCCACAAGCTAAAAAGTGAAAGTTCCTCTAAGCTTCATTCCTAAAAATAGCGAAGACCTTGGGGCTCCTTCTAACTAGTTAGTCTCCTTGGTAAAGGGTAAACGGTCCTCTCAAAGTTTCAATGTTCTAGACTCGTGCAACACCCTATATACAATTGGAGGCGTTAAAGGAATAGGTTTCATTTGTGTCCAATTGAGGGCAATAGCAAATTGGTTATTTTGACATATATGTTTGTTAGTCATGACTACAGTCGGAATATGGCCAATAGTGATATTTAAAAGATTAAAATTTATGGATAGGATATATGAGTTTTTTAGGTGGTAGATAAGGAATATATACTTAGTCAATGGCATATAGGGATTTTTTTGGTTTTTAATATATATACTCTCTCCTTAATATAAAATCATCGAACAACCATTTCAAGAAAGATTCCGACTACCATAACAAGACTGTCAAAAGTTTTTTCTCTCGAAAACCTTCTCTTCACATACACACATTCGCATTTGTCCTTGTCCTCCTCTGAGAGTGAGAGACATAGCTCGCAGATTGTCTCTATATTCATGGTATTTTGCGTATCAGTTGAAAACAAATTATATTGATAAAAAATAGAAACATTTGTGCGATATCTATGTGCTAAGAATTTCATAGTGCACATTCCATCATAAAAAAAAAAATAGCTAATTAAGCTCAGTCTATGATCAAACTGTTTCCGATTATAATGAATGTATGTACTAGACATAGGGTAATACAAATACAAACAAATTAAAACGGTTGAAATATACAGAAAAAAGAAAAACCCCTTGGACAGTGACACACCTTTAGACACATAGGCGGACCGACCTATAGGGCGAGCTTGGGCGGCCGCCCTAGCTCCCCTTCGGCGAGCACCACTACTACCCCACAGTTGTCCGGCCGGCGGGCCGACGACTAGCGAGTAAGCAAGGCGAGCGAGAGGCGGCGGCGGCGGCCAGTGAGTGCGAGCCGAGTATGTGAGGTTGAAGAAGGCCGGCGTGCAGCTCTGCTGGCCTTTCTTGGGCCGCCCGCCAACAAGGCCCATTTTGGCCCTTAGGGCTTAGGCGCAAGGGGCAGGGGCGCACCACATCGCACACAGGCGCACAAAGACGCCGGGAGCCGCGGCTCGGGCGCTCGGCGAAGTCGGCGGGCGCTGGCGGCGGCGGCGGCGCGCGGCCCTCCATTCCCAGGCTAGTGAAGTTTGTCTCTATACATAGCGATCCGCCCTAGCTCATATTTTCGCCTGGGTCCGCCACTGTTTAGACTTTAGACATTGCTTGCCTAGACATACTCCCTCCGTCCCTAAATAACTGCCGCCGCTTCTTCTCGAGAAAGAAATGCCGGTAATTTTAATAAATAATAAATATTATCGATTAGTATCATAATTAGTATCATCGGAAGATCTTTGGATCTAGTTTTTTAACAAAATTATTTAAAAATATAAATATTGCACATATATTTTCTATATCCCACTCGGTGAAATTATTTAGGGGACGAGTCAAAATTGTGCAAATGTATCCCATTTTTATAAATATTAAATATCATCAATTACAATTATTTATCATCGACTTTGGGAGTTATTTGGAGATATAAATATTGCTCGTATTTTCTATTCGTATATGTCGCATCCTCATATTCGCCCTTGTTCTTGAGAGCACGCAAAGCCATTTCAAATTCGTTAATTAACAACAAAATCGAATCTAGTAGCTCGCTTTATCCCTGGACCCTGAACACGCCAATTTCGCGGCAGGCGCCCTAAAAACCCCCCACAAACCCACTTCGGCCTTCGCCAACGGACATCGGCCATCCTTTTCCTTCTCCAAGTCAATCGACCAATCCCCACACCTCCGTGCTCCGGACTCCGGGCTCCGCCCCTCCGCTCTCTCGTCCCGGAACCTTCTCGATGCTTCTCTCGCGAAGGTTCTCCTGCGCCCTCGCCCGCGCCCCCGCTCGTACGCGGCCGGCCCCTTCCTCCATGCGCCGCCCCCACCACCCCTCCGGCCTCCCGGCCCCCGCCCCGCCGCCTTATGTCTTCCTCCTCCGCCGGTTGGCAGCACTCCTCGCACCGCCCTCCGCCGCCGCCGCCGCCTCCTCACCCCGGCGCTGACAAGGTATGCTTAGATTCTTAACAGTTTTGCCCCTTGGACCGTCTAAACGCCTTGTGCCACTGCACTGTAGGACCAGCTGTTCAGGGGGCTGGAGGCGGCGCTGGGCACCACATTCAGCTCCGAGCCGCTGGCGCCGCCGCCGCAACCGATGATCCTCGTCATCAGCGGGCCCAGCGGTGTCGGCAAGGACGCCGTCATCAAGGTGACATCTCATTGCGATCCCTAACCCCCACTTACATTTGCTTCCTGCGGCCTGTGGGGCATTGGTTTCTGTTTGGCTTTACAATGCCGAGAGTGGGTTCTTCTGCAGAGGCTGCAGGAGGAGAAGGAAGGGATCCATTTCGTTGTCACCGCGACGAGCAGGGCGATGCGGCCAGGTGAAGTTGACGGGAAAGACTATTACTTCGTCAGCAAGGAGGAATTCCTGACGATGATTGAGAGGGAGGAGTTGCTTGAGTATGCACTTGTTTATGGGGAGTACAAGGGGATCCCCAAACAGCAGGTATTCTATAGGGGTTATATCATTATCTGTTTGCATCAGAACTGTTTCTTGCCTGCAGATTGGTGTGCATACACATGCTGGAGAAATTAAGATTTTGAAAAAGCAGTAACTAACGGTCTATGATTACCAAATGCACTAACAATGGTTTGCTTATGCACTTATTGTGTTATGATTATTCAGTACAAACAACTCATCATCGCAGAAAATTTTGGTATGGCCTTGTGGGTATGAGTGGTGTGGCTGGAATTTTGCCAATGGCACTACAAAGTACAAACCTAAGTGATGTAAATAACCATAGAAGTTAGAAATTCAGTGGAGAAACCATCATATGATTTATTTACCCCAAAAATTAAATGCACACAAATTTGTACAGTTGACCTAATACCTGGTAAAAATGCAACTTATATAACACAATATGTAAAGATCGTAAACATTGTCTGGTAAAAACTTGTTCCATTAGCCAAAGGGTGCTAGATCAGTTGGTCTAGTCACTCTGGTGGCACATCTCAGGTCCTGAGTTCGAATCCTAATTGGAGCGATTTTCAGGCTGGGTTATTAACTGTGGGGGTCTCTCCTACTGTCTTTTCGTAAAAAAAAAAACTTGTTCCATTATCTGCTTGATGTGTTGCTAGGTTTGTTTAGTGCTTTATATACAGGGATAGTTACAGTATATTTCAGAGCTTTCTAGATCAAAATATTCTTGTGGCTTACTCCAAGCTCATCCCATAGAAGCCAAGAAAGGGCATACTCCACTTTATATTCGAAGCAGGACAGTTCAAAGTTCAATCCATGTAGGTCACAAATATCACTACAATAGCATATGTTTGCAAATGTCAGCTGTCATATTTGCTACATATGTCGAGTTATGGGGTACCGCAGGGAATACCATACCATGACTTGAGCATGCTGGTGACTAGTACATGTGCATTGTGTTTTAATCTGCTGTTTGATTTTTGTCTACTATAAACTGATCACTTGAACCTGCTCTATGGTGCTTGATTGAAGGTTGAAAATCTCAACATCTTATAGAGTATTGCTTTAATTCTATGGATTTCTGCAAAAATGTTGCTTCTGGCTTTCAAGGTTCACTGTCTCTAGCATTTTGTAGTGCTATGTGCTGTTTACTCAGGTTCCCTTTACATTGACTTGTTGAAAGTATCTGCTAACATTATTGACATTAATTAATAGGAGTCTCAGAAATGAAATGAAAATTGTGGACTGAATGCAATCCACCTACATAGTAGAGCCTAAGGAATTATATCTGCATTTTTCTGCATTTTGGGTAAAATTCTAGACAGGTCTGAAGAAGTGGTCTTGTGTGAAAATTGAAGATGTGGTCTACCTACATAAAGTTCTCATACTTGTTATTTTTTTTTCATCTAGATTCGCAACTACATGGCTAAAGGCTATGACATTGTTCTTAGAGTGGACATTCAAGGAGCAGCAACTTTAAGACAGATACTTGGTGAATCTGCAGTTTTCATATTTTTAGTTGCTGAGAGTGAAGAGGCACTTGTTAAAAGGCTAATTCACCGTAAAACAGAAACATCAGATATGCTTCTTGTCAGAGTTGCAACAGCCAGGGAAGAGGTGAAACGCATGAAGAATTTCGACTATGTGGTTGTAAACGCTGAAGGGAAACTTGAGGAGGCTGTTAAACAAGTGGAGTCTATCATTGATGCTGAGAAGGCTAAAATTCACAAGCGGCATGTGTCAATATCTAAGCTAAAGATCATGTGATTTATGCCTAGTGTTTGATCTGTTTGACGGAAAATTATCTGTCCAAGTTTGCTGAAGCGTGAAGAAATGACTTTTAAGGTTTCAGTAGCCAGAAAGTTCAACGGATTGCTGAGTTACAAGGATATGGCATGTTCTATTTAAGGAATTTCCCTGACCACAACCAGGACAGTGCACGCTCTCTGGGATATATACTCGATTCTCTTGGTTGTTATTTGTCTCTCTCTCTTTTTTACTTTGATTTTTAGTTCTGACGGAAGGAATCTAAAGTGCTGTACCAAACTAGTTCTGGGTGTATCTTATGTGACGTACTATCCTTCTCAATTTGGTACTGGGCATGCACAAGAAATCGGTGCCCTAAATAGCAAAATTGCCAGTTTTGCAGCAAAATATAAATTGCTTTGTTTTTGTCCAATGCCGGAGTAGATGTTGCTGGAATTTTTCCTCTTGCTCAATGTGCCCTTTCAATGGGGTCCTTCAGATCTGTTGGAAGCTTTTGTTTTTGTGGGCGGGGGCGTGTGGATACTGTAAACCATGTTTGCACGGTTTAAGCATCTGATACTATATGTTGCAATTGATTTTCGGCATCATCGTTTGTGATTTGCAAGTTGCAACATTAGGCCAGTCTCATTGGAGGAGTTTCGTCTCACTGTTTCCAACACATGACTGTATTGGTAACTGTGAATGAAATAGGCTCTCTCAGTGCACTCTTTCATTTCGTTATTTCATAGATGATTTATATTATTTAATTCTTGCAATACGTTGTGATCTATTGTGTCATGTGAACTATGTGGTCATTATTTTTTTTAAGAACTAGCACATTAGAATAACGCACTTTAAATTATTATACCATATTATATATAGTATCATCGTCATACAGTCAGAGAAACAATTAAACAAATGTAAAAGGATTAAAGGAATAAAAAATAGAGAGAGATGAAGCCAGCTAGAAAGAGATTTGACAGCTGGTTAAACTCAATGGCGGTGGTGTCCATCAATCTGGAGAACGAACACATGCCCAGAGGGAACAGGAGCAGGTCGGCCATGGAGATTTGACGGCTGCTAGCTCTGACGAGTCGGAGCGCACAAGGAGATCAGAAGCTGCCAAGGACGCGGCTGCATCGCACCTTTTGCTCCTCCGTCAGGGCGATGCGGACGACTGCGCCAGAACATCGCTAGGCACAGCGGATCGGATGAAACGAAAGGAAGCGGCTCAGTGTAGGTTTCACTCGGTTTCCAACGCGTGGGAAATAAGATGCGAATTCGTTTCATGGCCATGAAACTCCAAAGACTCTCTCTTCCTCGATACATGCAAAAGAGCACTTTTTGTCGACATGTCACCTCATTTAATGTGCGTGATTTAAACTCGCATGACATTTCCATTGAGACCGACCTTAGTTTAAATAATGTACTTTCTTGTAGAAACATTGGTTTCCGTTTTGCAATCATTCTTAAGCCACCCACAGCTACAGGAGGCAGGCCTGCTCTGTGCACGGCAACAATTTCACCAACCGATAAGCTGGATGGAGAAGAGACACCAAAGCATTCACCAGTTGCCACGAAAAAACTTGCCTTTAGTAAGAGCGTCTCGAACAAAACTGGACGGGCTCTGGGATGGTAATATAAAAATCTATCATTCTTTGAACGCGCGGGCTCTGAGGCCGCCGCAATATCAAACCCTAACGAGCGGGCTCGGGGCCGCCGCAATGTCGTCGGGCGCGACAGGATCCGACGCCGGCCTCCTTTCTCCACTTCAGCCCTCTCCGGCACCGGCTGTGTCACCGCAAAATCCAGCAGCGGGATAGAGGTCGAGATCCCAGGCCTGCAGTGGGTTGCCTCCGGGCGCGGTTTCGGCTCAGCCATCTCCCGTGGCACAGAGGGAGGCGTTTTCCGTAGATTCGAGATCTGGACCAAGAACGAGGTCTTCTACAGATCCTACCTCACCGAATGGGTTGAGCAATTGGAGGAGGCGAAGGAAGATTTCGGCGTTTGCTTTAAGATGCCGCCGCGGAGAATGATCCAGTACCGAGATCTGTTTGAGAGAGCATGGGGATGGGAGCGTTTCTTTCCTGTCTACAACCCAAGGTACCTTGAGGAATTTTACTGGCGAAATGTCAGAGCGAGTGGGGCTCAATCTGAGACCACCCTCGGTCGACAGCCAACCATTTGTGCTACCGCTGGTGTTAATCTAGTATATCTGCGTTGCAAGAAGGTTGCTTGTTCTACAAAGTCTGATGCTATCACCGGGCAACATGATGCCAATTCTGCTTGTGCCAATCACGACTTGGGTTGTGCTGATCACAGCTTGTCTGATGCTACCACTGGTCACAACTTGTCTGATGCTACCACTGGGCAACAGCATGTCAGTACTGCTTGTGCCAGTCACGACTTGTCTGATGCTATCACCGGGCAACAACAGGATGCCAATTCTGTTTGTGCCAATCACAACTTGGCTTGTGCTGATCATAGCTTGGCTATTGCCGATCACAACTTGGCTATTATTCTCGTCTATCTGTGTTGCAAAAAAGGAGGCCAAACTGATTTCTGAATGGAAGAAGAAGAGGAAGCGATTGTGTTGCTCACAAAAAAGAAGAAGAAGGAGGGATTACTTTTTCTCTATCCTGAGATCAGGCTAAGCACCATGATTCAGAAGGAAATCATAAGTCTTGTGCTGCCAACAGAGAAAACGCCTATCCCTATCCTACCTCCTGTTGTTTATGATTGCATCAACTGTATCATGAAGGAAGCTGAGTTGATACTTGAGTGGCTGAGGTTGGGGTTCGGTCCCTACGACTTGAGCCATGGCATACGTAACCGGGTGTTTTGTCTCATAAAAAAGTATTCGCGTGCGGATCCGTGTTCTGCTTCTGTTGCTACATGTGCTGTTCTGTTGGGAATCACGAAAGAGGCTGAGCTTGTCTGTAAGAAGCTGAGGCAGGATGTTAATATCTTAGGTGGAGAGAATACCTTGAGTATAGATATTCGCATGTCGGCCTTGGATATGTTGGCTAGTGATATGGATGTATATATGCTTAAGGGGGCTAGAACTGATGGCTTTTGCTATAGGAGTCAATTTGATCCAGCTTCGGCAGACAAACATACATGCCTCGCATGAAAGGGAATGGCGACATAGTAAGGCTCAAGATGTTGAAATGGGTAAAGTGCACGTTGATGGTGCTCATGAGCTAATAAAGGAGAATCATGCAACCAAAAATAAGACAGTCAACGGCAATGACCAGAGGCTCCCATGAGTTAACTAAAAAAAAAAAATCATTTGAACAAAAACAAGTTGGAAAAGGATGTGACAGTCAATGGCATAACTAGAGGCTTATGAGTTCACAAAGGAAAATTATTCAACCAAAAACAAGCCGGAAGAGGATGTGAGTCTCCTAGAGAGAACCATCTGATTTAACACTGGAACTCCTATAAGGTCCATTTTATCACCGTAACAAATTTTCTTTTAGCAAAATGCAGCCTATATACAATGCTCACCTTACATTATAAGCACTATAAAAGACTAAGCGGACAAATATAAGATTGGTGAAGTTATTATAAATGTCTGGATGCCATCTTACCACTAAACGAAGTCTTTAGAGGTGAAAATTTGGCAGCTCGTAATGTCATCTCTCGTCTCTGTGATGATCTCACTATCTGGGAAGGCAGATTTGTTGAGGCGCAAATGGTGCTTGTATCTCTGTTCGTGTACCTACTCTCCTCCCCCTCCAAGCTCTTGAATTCTGTATGTACTCCTCTCCTCTCTAAAAACTTCAATTTCTAGAGTTGTCTTAAGTAAGATTTTTAAACTTTGACTGATCTTCTAGAAAAAAAAAATCTAAGATTTATGGTATCAAATTAGTACCATTAGATTTATCATATAGTATATTTTCATAAGATACTTATTTATGTTATAGATATTGATGCTCACAGAAAAATTAATCAAATTTAAAAAAAAATTGACTGACACATTCTAAGAGTTACAGCTTTCAGGGACACAGAGAGTAACAAGCACCTTTTTTTTCTGTTAATGCAATCCAGGTGGGGAAGCTCTCCCCTCTATAGTTTCATTAAAAAAAAAAAAACTAAACAATAGTTACCTAGAAAATACTTCCTCCATTTCAAATTATAAGAGGTTTGCTTTTTTTTTTTTGCCTCAAGTTTGATCACTGTTATTCAAATTTTTTTGCAGATATAGTAAAATTTAGATCATTTTTTAAAAAACTTCTATTGATAAAGAAAGCTACGACAAAAAAGAATAATGTTTTACAAAATTTTTTGAATAAGACGAATGGTAAAACTTGATATAAAAAAAGTCAAACATCTTTTAAGGTGGAATGGAGGAGTTACAATGGATGCCGTTTAATTTTCTGTTTACAATAATAGTATAGAACTGATGTCTCCTTTTACTACTAAACAATAGTTACCTAAAAGTGGGTTTTTTTTGTTTATCTTTGGACTCATGCTTCTTTTCACGGAGGACTGAAAAGCCGAATTTTTCATTATAGATAAAAAAACATAAAAATACAAACAAATATGATGAGTCAAAGACTTAACCCGAGTGAAAGGATTCGTAACAAGAGCTTTAACCGTTGTTACCTAAGGTTAGTTTTATGGCCTTCTCATTCACGATACTATAACAGCCCCAACAAGGAAAAAAGTCTACATAACTTTCTCGGCTATTGCAACTGGTATATTTCCCCTTTCAATCTTTCAAACGGTCTAACTAACTCCCTACCTTTCTAAAACCGGTCAAATAACCTCCCATGTGGTTTTTGGATAGTGGTTTTGCTACAGTGCCAGCCGGTTTATCTTTTTTCTTTTTTATTTATTCGACCGAATCTTTGAAAAATCATAGTATATCATAAAATAAAAAATCTAATTTTGTTGGACTCCACATAAGTAGATCTACATAGTGAACATATAATATAATATGCTTTAGTACAAAATTTTTGCTAGCCTTTTTTTTTTTTTATTTATTTTGGCTGAATATTTTCAAAAATTATAATAAATCACAGAAAAATTATAAAATGAAAAATCTAATTTTCTTAGACTCCATTTTAGTAGATTTACATAGTGAACATATAATATTATGATTTTCCATTTTATAAGTTCACTATGTAGATCTATTCATGTGGAGTCCAACAAAATTGGATTTTCCATTTTATGATTTTTCTGTGACTTAATATGATTTTTTCAAAGATTTAGATGAAATAAATCAAAAAAGAAAAAGATAAAACTACTGGTACTGTAGCAAATTACCGTCAAAAACTGTCTAGAAGGTTATTTGACCAATTTTTAAAAATAAAAAAATTATTTAAACTGTTTGAAAGGATAGAGGTGAAGTAAATCAGTTGCAATAGGTGACGAGGTTACTTTCTGGCCCAACAAGTTTTGTGTCAGTTTTGTGGCACGGGCCAAATCTCACCCAACCCAACAACGCTGCCGGGCCCGGTGCCAGTTGCGGCTGGCTTCGCGCAGGCGCAAGCGTGCCACTTTTTAGCCAGCTGCCGCTTTTGCGCTGCCACTCGCTGTCGCCCCCCGGCTTGGCCGCGCCCGGCTGCCGACCCCGTCCAAAACGCAGCCGTTCCCTTCCACTTCCGTCGCCGGCTTTCCGCGTGCGAAGTCGCCGAGTCAACAGCAGCACCTACCCCGCCTCCTTCCACCTCCCAAAACCCAAGCAGGCTTGCCCTCGCCGCGGTCTCAGCCAGCGAACCCTAATGGAGATCGCGGAGGCCCTGCAGGCCTACACGGGCCTCACGCCCGGGGCCGCCGCCACCATCCTCGCCCTCATGGTGGCCACCTACCTCCTCGTCTCCTCCCTCTTCGTCGCCCCCGCCCCCGCGCCGCCGCCCCAGCAGCAGCGCGAGGGGGAGAAGACGGCACGGGAGGAGGAGGAGGAGGAGGAGCCGCCGATGCCTTTCGTGTATCCGGACCCCGTGGAGGTGGGCGAGGTCACGCTCGAGCAGCTCAGTGCGTACGACGGCAAGGACCCCGCCAAGCAGATCCTCATCGCCATCCGCGGCCAGGTCTACGACGTCTCCCGCGGGAGGTGAGGACTGCACTCCATTCTGCTCCCTCCGATTTGGTCGGGATGCGGCCTGATAGGCTGCCCATTGAACAGATTCTGCTACTATATAAGGTCATTCCAAGCTGAAACTGTTTATAAGAATCGAATGCGTAGTACTAATTGCACAAACTAGTTATAGGTGGCACCAGCTGATCTACCTTGGACGGTGAGATGGTCTGCATTAAGGTGAAGAGCTTGAGCTGCTGCGTGTAGTTAGTAGGTAGATTGTGATTTGCCAAACTAGTGAATTAGTGATGCGGATGGTCCATTTGATCCAGAAACTATAAGGCATTATTAGTCTGATATAAAAAGAATCATGAGGCCTGAGCTTATTAATTCAAATGCAGAGCAGGTGCAGATGTATAACGGTATTGGGTGTGACTTTTTTTTAGATAGGGGAACAAAAGTTCCAGCCTCTACCTTCCGGAGATGATACACAGCTGATAATCACAATACAAACCAAAGCTATAAGCCTTACACTCCATGCCAAAGAGAAAATAAAAAGTAACACAGTTCAGCTCAACTAAGGAGTACTGTATTAGTTTGTGGAATATTGGGTGCTACTTAGACGGTTAGACCTGTGAGTTATGGTTTATAAGTACATCGTGTGCCTGAGCACATGCTCAAATGGTTTGGTGACTAGAAAATGAAATGCAGAATATTATGTCAACGGTTAGTATTTAGGCTGTAGCTCAATTTTTGTTATGGAATGACATACAGAGATGCACCAGTATCTATGATTCTAGACTAGATGTTTCATGTTTGATGATAAATATGCATTGCTATCTAGGTTAGATCTTTCATGTTTCATGTAAAATATTTATCAGGTCCAGTGTAGCTATATTCTAATAAAATTAGTCAAGTATTAAATCTGTTACATTAGTTTCCTTGATTGTAATACTCATAGTGCATAGATATTTTTATTATTCATCTGATGGAAGGTATCAGTTTACAATTTAGGGCTCCTTTGGATGCCAGCATAGGAAAAGGAAAGGAATAGGAAAATCTCAGGAATTGAAATGGCATACTCCCTCCGTCCCTTTTTATATGTCGCCGTGGGATGCGTGCCACAAGTTTGACTTGATTTATAGAAAATACGCATACAATATTTATATCTCCAAATAATTTTGTTAAAAAACTAGATCCAAAGATCTTTCCGATGATACTAATTATGATAGTAATAGATGATATTTATTATTTATTAAAATTGCCGGCATTTGTATCTTGGGAAGCGAAGCGACAAATAAAAAGGGACGGAGGGATTACTTCTCTATTCCTATGGAAAACTGAAAACAAAGGAATTGAGATAAGATAGTCTTTGGTATGAGCTCAGGTGAAACAAAGGTGAAATAAAGGAACCGGCCAATGCTTCCATTATTTAAATCTAAACAGCTACACGTGTTGAGCATTAAAAGCAATGAACAAAGGACTTGGTCGAAAATAGCTCACATGATCCTCGGAAGAAACGCCAAAGCCTGAGCGTGTGCAAGATTTGTTTCTGCAGGAAATTTTCCAAGAGGTTAGAGCTCTTGCTTTCTTTCCTATGGAATTCTAGTATAGAACTACAATCCTATGGAACACACCCTTGACTTTTCCTGTAAACCAAAGGCATGGGTAGGAAAAAAAATTCCATAGGAAGTTCAATCCTATGTTTTTCCTACGTTTCACCTGCAATCCAAAGGACCCTTTAACCTATAATACAATATAAGGGAGGACAACACCTTGTTTAGCTTCATTATAGAGAAATCAGAATTGTAAAACAAAAACAAGTTTTATGCTTACCTTGTCTCTCTGAACTACTTCTGGCAGCTCTGAACTAAACTACCTTGTTTACTTTAAGGCTATCTGGTTTCTGTACCTAATAATGTTTTTATGAAGTTTTCATTTGGACTCGATTGATGCTTTCTTCTCAAATTAGTGGGTCTTTACCATCGTATTTAGTTTACACTGCATTTCAATTTTGTATCTGTTACTATGGTATAATCCTGGTGTACCAAATTACCTTTACTGGTTTTCCCCCTTATCTTCTGCAATACCAATATTTACATATTGGACTGCTTTATGCATCTTGTTTCGTTAGTTCCATTTGTTTGCCCATTGCTGTCTGGGTGACATCTCACCCCTTTCAGCTCCACATTTGTCTACAAAGTTGTACTGTCTTAGTTTGTGGAATCACATGTACTACTGTAGTTTGGTCACTATTGTTTATCCTGTAGCCTGCAATTAGTAGTGTATATAGCTATTGGCGGGTACCCTTGATTCCTTGCTTTGTTTAACTAGGCTGTTGTTTCAACAGGCAACAAGCATATTTGTATTTGTTGAGACTGTCTAGATTCTAGAACTGATACTGTAGTTTTCTAATGGGGTGTTCCTTTGGCCCATATACTGCCAAGGAATTAGTTATATAGGACTGTCCTTCAAATAATTTTCCACAAAATGCTTCAGTTTGGATTCTGATTCTCATATTTGAGCTTGACACGTGTGCAATGTGTTCTCACTGCTGTTGATGATATATGAACATGTTTCCTACTTGCTGATAACTATCATACATTTGTTATCACGTTATTATGCACAAGCAGAATGTATGCATTTTATCAGATTCTGCAATTTTCTCTGATAACTATCACACACGTCATTACCGGATATATAAAACGTGGATTTCCCCATTGATCACAGAGTCATGATTGTGTTCCCTGATATTTTTCCCTCAGGCTCTTTTATGGCCCTCAGGGACCATATTCCTTGTTTGCTGGGAGGGATGCAACCCGGGCCCTGGCATTGATGTCATTTGACCCAAATGACCTCACTGGGGATTTGGACGGCCTAAGCCCCGATGAGCTGGAGGTGTTGCAAGATTGGGAGGAAAAATTCAAGGAGAGGTATCCGAGGGTGGGTCACCTTGCCTGTCAAGATGCAGCAGGCAGCGGTCAGAGCACTGCTCGGCTTCATCACGAGGATGGGGACGCCTAACTCCACTGGTTTGTCTCGTCCTCTGTTTTTACTAGCTGGGTTTCACTTCATCCCGTAGATCTGATGCGCTCACTTGTGGGTGACGCCGCTGTCGTCATAGTGTGCTGTATATGTATGTGTGAGGTGTGTCTACTGACTAGCGTACCTGCTATGTCCCATTTCTTTTGGGTTTGTAGCGGCTAAGGAAATTTTGAGTGTAAAAAAACTGGATACTTGAGGAACAGCCCATGTTCAGGTCTTGGGTGTATATGCGTGATTTGTGTCATGATTCGTGGCTTTGTTGTTGACACAACACAACAACGATCCTGCTGTCAGCTACTAAAGCACCATAATTTGCGGCCAATGCTTAGCTTGATTACTTTTCTTTAGCGTTGTCGGAAAACAGCATCAGCATGGCGTTGGCGTCCATTCTTTTGCCAGATTCCTCACTTTTGCACACATGATGCGTCTACTACGATTGATGGTTGTTTGAGACCTGTCGCCCCCAGCTCGCGGCATTGCACGCCATACTTTTGTGTGAGCCGTTTTAATCTTTTATATGGCTGGAGCTGGAGCCTTGGGCTCGTTTCGTTCGTTTCTCGTCATCTACTACTTGCAATCTTGAGCCCTGTAGATGCAGTGTGATGACCAGCACGACGCGGGTGGGCGTGGTCCTCCCGTCCGTGCTCCGGCGGGGTCCGGGGCGCGAGCAGAGGGCAGAGCGGGAGGCAGGGGAGCGCACGTCTGCTCACATGGCGTGTCCCCGGGCATCTACTCTACTACAACGTGCCACAGCCCACAGGCGTCGAGCAGCAGGCAGGCGGCAGCGCTATCCATCTATCCGTCGCCGAGTCGCGTCATGTGGCGGCAGGAGCGGGTCGGTCGGTCCAGTACAATCTGGAGCCCCCTCACGCCATAATCCACGCTGCGTTGCCGATGATGGGCGATGACAGGCACGGGCGCCACCACCCGCTCGCCCGGCCGGCTCAACCACCCCTCGTCCTCTTCTCCACCTCTCTTGTACCCTCGCGCCATAATCCAAGCGGACGGAGTCGAAGGCAGCCATTGGACAACCGGAAGGCCGATCCGGAGATTCACCACATCTGCCCGTGCCTTTCAGTGGCCGACCTACCAGACGTACGTTCTTGGGCATAGGCATACCTTGCCTCCTCCGGACCCGCGAATTCTCTCGAAGAACTTCACTTGCTCCTCACAGCCCCAGCTTGGTTATTTGGTAGTAGATAGATCCATCAGGACATGTTGAACGCATTAGGAGGGGGGCCAGTGTTGCCACTGTTGCTTGAAAATATCGTGGCAGGCGTCGGATGGATGACATCAATGCCGCTGCCCTACCCTGCCCTGCTACGTCTACTTTGGGGTATCAAGATCGGACGGTATGGCTCTGACATTGACGTCTTAGATTAGATCGAGCTTGTTCGCTTCAGCTAAAAAGTTATTTCAGCTTATCAGCCAGCAGTATTTTTTTCTCACAGAAAATCAGCTGGCTTATCAGCCGACTTATAAGTCCTGCCGAACAGCCCGGATTAGATGAATATTATACGCAGGTGATCATCCCTCCGAATTTTCTCGTAGCAAACCCTGTCGTTTTACACGAGGTGACGAGGCTCTGCTGGTCCATCCATGCCGCGGTGCATCCTAAGATTCGCGTACAAGAGGAATTGCTTTGTTTCACAGTAGACAATTCACAGAGTAGTATCACTCTTCTTCTACTATATGTTGTTGGACTCTTTAGCTAGACTTAAAGGATAGTTGATAATATAAATCGACCGATTTATTCTCATGAGAAAAAATATTGTTCTATCCTACCGATAAGTAGGCTGATGAGACAATGCTTGATTTGCAAAGAGCATGAAGAAAAAGTTCAAGTGCGGCCTTCTTCTGCTCGTCACTTATTGGGAGAGAATCTCAACGATATTTCAATGCTTGGTTGGCTGGCCATCTTGCACGGACAGGCTGATTGCCTGACTAGTAGTTTTCGACATAATGCATCAAAGTGCACTCTGGACAGCCCTCGAAACGCTAGCGGATACATGAAAGCAACGCAGCAGGGCATCCAGTGCACGCCTAATTGAAAACACGTTCCACGTTCTCAAGATTTCGGCAGAAAGTGGAAAAAAAAAACACATTCCTAGACAAGAACAATCATAACACTCCAGCGCTCCAGCTCCGTCAATGAATGATGTATCATCTATTGTAGGAGTACGCTACTATGGAGGAGGAGGTGATTGGCTTGGATTCCCGTCTCGTCCATGATGGATGGACTGGAGACACGCGCCTTTTGGGTGGTCTTTTGGTGCGGGAGCCCATCACCCTTCGCGTTGCCTTCCTTTGATGCCGGCGTTGGGAGACCACCGGAACACACCACACCACACCACACCACATCATTTACGCGATCGATCGATCATCCATAAGGGCCTCGTCGTCGGCAACATGGCATCATCAGATCCATGCAAGCGATTCTCTTTTCTTTTTTCTTTTTAAAATATATATAAGCCGATCGAGCACTGTTTCAGATCAGTTGTTGCGTGAGTACGGACAGTTCACGGCTAATCATACAGCCCATGTATGTATATCATGAATGATGAATCATGCATATATATACATATACGTAGCAAGTGTGTTGTGTTGTAGTGTACACACATGCATGATATGCATCTTTTCCCAATCATACGAGAGTCGGAGAGGCAGTGGACCGTGCATATATGATGTGGTGTACATGTACGACTCACACCGAGCTACCGCATTATTGGCGGTTGGAGTAGTTGTCCTCGCTCGGGCCCCCTCCCTGCGTGCAGAGCTGGCCACGGGCCGGAGCACGGCCACGACCTGGCTCGTGTGCACTTGCACGCACACAATGCAATGCTATAGTATATTAGTTAGTTTCACGGGTCACGGGTAGGTTTCTTCGTCTGTTTTATTTATAAACTTATTAGTACGTATATTATATCAGTATATGCATGAAAGAGTGGCTTGGCCTAGAAATTTTCTGTTTTTTTTTTTTTTTGAAGCCATTGTTTTCACCAAAGAATTGGATTGTGCAAATCTGCACGCACGGATGATGCACCGATCAATTTATCAAAAAGGACGATTGTTTTTACCTTCACCGTCTTTTTTTTTGGTTTGGTCTTTGTACTAAACTCCATGAAATACGCACCCGACATGTCTAAAAGAAATCGACAAACGACGGATAATTCGACAGAAGGTACGGTGGCAGAGCCAAACGCTGCACGATCCGCCGTCCTCCTCTGGATGAACTGGACCGCGATGCACGGCACCGGCCGGCGGTCGCCCTTCCTTTTCTTTTTTAACGTCGTGTTAGTTACACAGAACGAACGAATTGAAACGCAAATTAAAGGAAGAAGCTAGCACTATGCATGCGTGCAACCGCAAGTGAATGTGTCCTGGCGACCTAGATTTCCTTCCTTGCTGGGGTCTCGGTTTGGTATAGGTTGGTTAGTTGGGTTTACTCTATATACAGTGCAGTCTCGGGGTGCTGCGGTGGAGTCGTTGAGACGTGCAGTCGTGCAGCCAGCAAGGCAGACACGGTACCAGCTCGCCTCCAACGTACTACGGCGTACAGTACGTATTATCTGACCACGGAGGCCAGAGCCAGCCAACTGATTCGCAAATCGCAAGGCATGGAAAAGAAAACAGGGCGTGATGGTTCGGTTCTCTACTTGCGGCGTGTGTTGATGCGCTATTCTAAAAAGAATACTCATCCGTGAGAAGCTATAGATAGTCCTACACTTCTGTATTTCAGGGCCGGGGCCTGATTTTTTATTATTGTACAAACAACATATAATTTTATGATTTTTTGTAGTATAAAATAATTAGAAATGATCTCTTGCGAGTTATGATTTTAGGCGTACTAATTGTTTGTGTAAGATTATTGTCAATTTTTTATTAAAAATAGCCAAATATAGTATGTCCTTGTTGTTTCAACTGTCCAAAAATCCTTCCTGGCCGCTACCTAGGTCCACTCGCCCTCTCCACGAAACCGTACCTTCCTTGTAGTGGTACCTCGACTGGTGCATATTGTACCAACTATGGACATGTGGACGAATACCATACCATACGGTGAGATTGCTTTTTTTTTTTTAATTTCTAGCGCATTAAGGCATGAATTCACTCATTTTTTTTCACAATGTTATGATTTTTTGTCATGAATATATATTTATCACATTTAAAAGTATCATCATATTTCTCTAGGCTTCCTTAATTAAAATCACTGATTCAGCCACTGCTAGTAGGACATAAAGACATTAGCAAATTTCTCTACATCGAATGGGTTGGGCTGATCCAACTCTACAAGGACAGTATATTGCTATCGTATGCTCATATCTAGTTAAATTAAATATGGAAGAAATTTCATTTTGTTAGCATACCCTATCTATTTCTAAAGAAGATGATACTTGACTCTCAACAAGCCAAGTATTGGTGGAACCATGGGGCGGTAGGGGCCATGCCCTCAACCCAACCCAAACAATGTAGAAACTTTTTAAATACCCTTGAAATTTTTATCAATTTGTAGCACATGAAGCCATCAAATCACCCGTCTTTCATCATAATATTATTATTTTTTTTTGTCATGGATACTAATTAAAAGTTATTGAAACTTATACTTACTCATATACTTCACGTTTAAAAAGTTGCACGGTTTAATCTGCTGGTATCGAATGGGTTGAGCTGATCAATTTGTAGGACATTAATTTCTCCGTATCGAATGGGTTGGGCTGATCCAACGACTCTTACGCTATATTGTGCTATGCGTCCGGTGAATATCGTATACTCGTATAATCTGCTGGTACTCGTCTCTCTGTTGAGCAGAATACCCGGGAATGCGTGGATGACAGTTGCACGGTTTTGCTGCAATACTGTGTGACAATGATTTTCGAACTAAATACTCCTCCGGAGAGACTAGTACTGACTCGCTTTTGTGCAGCAATTATATATCGCAAAGGCCAAAGGCTAGCTGTTCTTAGGACGCCTTAATTTGCTTGCTAGGGAGATTATCAAAGGGCCTCTTCCTTCCGTTCAAATAAAATATGGTTAAAGGACTCGTTTGCGACCATGCATCATCCTGTTCAGTGCAGCATGAACAACTCGACTGGTCTTGGTTAAGAGATATGATTAGTGGGAGGGCCGCTTTATCTTGGGAAATTCGATCTCATAGATCTCGTTGTCGCCCTACCCCCTCTTTAATTTAGTTTTTTGCAACTGAAAGCATTAATTTCCTATTGTTTGCGCTTTTTGGTTGCTCACTACTCTCTGCTCTAAATTAGAAACACTTTGTCCGTACCGGCTGGGAGGCGTCGTGTACCCGAATGCTGATTCTCGTGTGCGTATATAAATTTGATTAACTGACGTTTAAAATCTAAAAATTGACTCTTTATTAGATTGCGATTATGTCTCATATCGATTGGACCTATGAATTATTCACTCTTGTTCTTAACATAGAAAAATAGAGAATCATTCTGTTTAAAAATGCAAAAGGTTTCCTCGCTTCAATTGATGCTGATATACGCTTGACTGAATTCTAGTGCTGCTGGGAGGGAGGGTTCCCTCTTTCTACCCTTACCACTGTCCTTGTGATTAGCGAGCACACCACTGGTACCTTGTACAAGATGCTTGGATGGTGCGAATGGGGCTACATCTCCTCATATCAAGGCGACAGAGATGTTGCGAGTTCTCAAGTCCCTTAGGGTTGCACGGGCGGCGGCGGCAATGCTCAGACCCTTCCACATAGGCTTGATCAGCCACGGATCTAGCGATTCGTGCCCATGGCGTTATTGTTGCTGGCGGTTGCACTGGAAACCACAACATTGACGGTGGGGCCCATTGGTATAGAGGGGTAGTGGCATAGAAGGAGGTTGTGCACAATGGCGCGACAACATAGAGGAGTCGTAGAATTTCTGCACTGGAGGAGCCGAGGAGGCCACATGCAAAGTGCCCCCGCCACATGGTGGAGGTGGACACTTGCATAGGTGTAGTGGCATCAAGTTAGGTTGCAAGGCGTTGTTGGTGAGAGGGTAGTCGTTGTCTTTTGATTGCGGCAACAATGGTGTTGTGGCGGCTGTGCTATGCTGGCGGGACAATAGTGTCCTTGGTATGCGACGAAGCTAGCGGTGGTTTCCAGCCCAAAGCTAGGCCAATGTTCTGGATCGGGCTGATAATGACAGTGTTTTAGAGTGCACATTAACCTTAGAGTGGTTGTTGAGGCACCGTCATCACTTTGCAGATCCGATTGGTGACAAGCATGTCTAAAGTCCCTTGGGTGCAATGGTGTCTTTTGACATCACATTTCCTCGATAGAGCATCACTTTAGAGGGTTCAAGTTTCCTATCTTTCCACTTTGGTGGTGGCGCATCCATAATGGCGTCAGTGCTTTTGGTTGTCGCAGCGGTTGCAAGTTATGTACGAGGGACGAGTGGATCCTTCTTCTTCGTTGCTGCCTCCATTTGCACTCCTAGCCCGTGTACGCTCCTAGTAGTCATGCGTTTAGTGTCGTGAGGTCTTGCTTTGTTGGTTCTATGTCGTGCGCTAGTAATGGCTCCTATTAAGAAAAGTGGGTGAATCCAAAGGAAACTAAATGTCATCATTTCCAAATATACAATGCAAGTAGGTAAACCTAACTTTAACCGACTAAGTAGGAAATACAGTCGTACACTTAATCATTCAGTTTCAAATTCCTTTCTCAGCTTAAATTTAAATACCTATTTTTTTGAATAAGAAAGTCTTATGTTGGTCATAGTTTTTCTTTTGCGAAGGAATGACGAGGTATTACTGCTAATTACTGCCGGCGGCTGCTGACTACTGAGTGACCGAGAGTACCGTTGCCCAGAATCTGCAGGAATAGGATCAGGAGAGACGAGGAGGAATGGAAGATTAAACTAATCAATCTCCTAGGACCATCAGGGCCAAGAGACAGAGGGAGGGAGGCAGGGGACGGTAGAAAAATACGTAGCTGATCCGTGCAATGGCAACGGCATGATTAGAGAAGAGGGTCCGTCCGGCTCCGGCGTCCCGACCCCGACAGCGAGCCATGGATGGACTTAACAAACGGTCGCTCTCCTCCCCCCGCCTTTAAAAGCGCCTCCGCCGCGCCTTCCCTCGCCACCACCATCCCGTTCCTACCTCACCTACTCTGCCCCCTCATCGGCGGGCTGCGAGCTGCGCAACCATCCACAGCACAGCAGCCAGAGCAGGATGCAGTCCAGGCACCGGATCTTCGCGGAGGATCTGCTCCTCGCGGCGGAGGGCGAGGACCACTTCGACCGGGTGCCCGACTCCCTGGTGCTCCTCATCTTCAACAAGCTCGCCGACGCGCGCTCGCTCGGCCGCTGCTCCGCCGTGTCGCGCCGCTTCAACGCGCTCGTCCCGCTCGTGGACGACGCCTGCCTGCGCATCGACCGCGTCATCCCCGCCGACGCCGCCGACGGCGACCTCCCGGGCGGGCCGCGCCCGCGCGCCGTGCTCTCGCACCTCCTCAAGGCCATGCTGCAGGCCGTGCTCAAGCCCTTCGCGCACTGCGACGCCAAGTCGGCGGCGGCGCACAAGCACGGCCAGGGGCAGCAGCAGCAGCTGCAGCACCACTCGCCGGCGCAGGTGCTCAAGAACTTCAGCAGCATCCGCAACCTCCGCATGGAGCTCCCCGTCTCCGACGTCGGCACCGACGACGGCGTCGTCCTCAAGTGGAAGGCCGTGTTCGGCAGCACGCTGCAGAGCTGCGTCATCCTCGGCGGCACCAAGGTGGACCGGGCTGCCGCCGCGCCCAACCTTGCTGCCTCCGCCGCCGCCGCTGCCCCCGCCGACACCGACGCCGCCGCGGGGGCGACGACAGCGGCAGCATCCCGGAGTCCTTCTACACCAACGGCGGGCTCAAGCTGCGCGTGGTCTGGACCATCAGCTCCCTCATCGCCGCGGCCACCAGGCACTACCTCCTCCGCGAGATCGTCAAAGAGCACCCCACCCTGGAGCAGGTCGCGCTCACGGACGCCAACGGGCAGGGCACGCTCAGCATGGCGCGCGAGCAGCTCAGGGAGTTCAGGGACAAGCCGCTCGCCGCGGCCGCCGCAGCCAACCGCACGCAGGTGCCCGCCTGCAACATGAAGCTCCGCTACGCGCCGCTGCTCGAGCTCTCGGACGGCACCAGGATCCACGGCGCCACGCTCGTGGTCATCAAGCCCGTCGGCGACGCCGCGGGCGTCGGCGGCAGGAAGGAGCTCGACGAGCTCGTCGCCGGCGCCTTCGACGGGCCCTTCAGGGAGGCCGTCGCCGCGCTCAGCAAGCGCCGCACCTACCTGCTCGAGATGAACGGCTTCTAGTCCTCTGCTCTGCGGCACCACCTCCCCTGCGCACGCGCGTCGTCTGCAACAGCAAGACCCGTCTGTCCCCGCCATGCACCTCCATGGCAAATTGGCAATGGCCATTGACCGATGGGCGACAGCAACTACGGATTGCTCCGCTCGAATCAGCTCAGCTCGGTTCTGAATCCTGATCGGTGGAACACCGCGGTGTTCCTTCCTCCTCGCATGTCGTCGCAACAACCAACGCTGATGATGCCTCCTCGTCCTCGGATTTCGTTACTGCCTTGGTATCCTTGTGAAAAAAAATAGTGTATAGAATGGAGTGCGCGGCGCCCCCAACAGCCAGCTTCATTACATTTTGGTGCTATCATGAACGGAATGAAGCAATCAGTGACATTTCCAATCAACAAAATGTTGTCTGTAAAGGTTCTTATATGAAATCACAGTTTCAATCAATGAATGGGATGAACCAATCACATTTCCAATCAGGTGTTGTCTGAGAATATATACTGTGAAAAATCTTGAACTGAATTGCGGTCTGGCAATTCGACGTCTGTTCGTGCTTTTTTTTGAAATGGAAACACATGATAAGGAATTGAGGGACTGACGTGCTAGCATTCGTGTAACTTTCTGTCTACTAGGTAGGGATGATCGGGAATGAATCTCTCTCTATATTTGATTCAAAAAATGAGCTAACCGTTCGTTTGCACAAAAAAAACTCCTAGTAACAATTCCGGGCAGTATTGCTATTTAATTTTATGTACGATTTCGTTAGCAGGAATGATTCTGGGCCAATATGTCGCTAACCGAATAGATCTCGGAAAATCCTAAAGACATTACCCTTATCCAATTGATGGATAAACTGTGAAGTGATAGGCTCCACTCCCTGCTCGGAATCATAGTCACACAAAACAGGAAAAAAAAAAAAAAAAAAAAAAAAAACTGTATCGAAGGCAGTGACCCTGCCTGGAGCGATCATTTTCGACCGTATCTCATAGGAATGCTCGGAATAATTCAAACCCGTTTCTTTTTCCTTTTTGAAAATTAAACCCGTTTCTCGACCCTGGGAACTTTGTGACTGCTCGGGATGCTTGTTTCGGGGTTTATTGCTTCTTGCTTCTTGCTCCAGCTTCACTTAGACGGTGAACCAAGGCCACAGCCCACAGTGAGTATGAAGTTTTGTGCCCTTTTTGCTCCCTTCGCCACACTTGCATTGCTGAATTCAGGTTATCTGAATGAAGATCACTAGTAACTTTTATCAGTGTGTGCAGTTGCTCCTATTGTGTTGCCAAGAGTGGTAACCTCATGCAGTCTTTGTGGAACGCTTCTCTCTTGCTGTCTTGCACGCTCCTCCTCAGATCATTGCTGGTACAATGCCAGCTTGCAGTTATCACTCTAGCATTATGAATTAGGATAAGCTTTCTTAGTCGTCCATAGTCCATACTTGAATTGAATACAGTAGTAAGCCGCAATCGCGACATCATTTGGGGTCAGCTTCATTCCTTAATCTATACAGCACATTCTGTGCTGCGTGCATCTACACGCCGGACTAAATTTATTCCTGGGCGCATACATACATACATACATACTGTATAATCCATTGGACTCTATGATTGCTCGATGATCCTCCTCAAGCTAGAAGATGGAAGGGCGATGTCAAAATGCTGGAAAGGGCAGTTGAGATGCCCTTATCTGGACTGTCTCGCTAATGCTGGAAACATGTGGAGTTCTCACTCCAAATTCCTGTCAATTGGCTGCCCTACCAACGGCTACCAGCAGCAAGCACTACATACGCATTGTGATTGACTTCTTCCCCACTCGTTTAAGGTACGGTATGGATAACGGATTATGAAACATGGAACATTCTGAGCTAGATTGCATGTGTGCAGCAGTTAGAGAGGGAGGGGATTAGTGTTAGCAGCACGAACACATGTCGCCAGCTATTTGATTCCGTAGCTTATTTGCATTGGCTTGTGTACGCTTCCCTCGGACACGGTTACCAACTACTGCTACTGATCGATTGCAGGCAGAAGAAGACTCCGTCTCATTTCGCGTTAGGTGAAGGATGAACTGTTGTCATAGAATAGAAGAGACTGTTTCTTCAGTTGCCGTTTCGATTTTTCTTGGTGCAATGCGGCAGCTGCGACTACGACCTTGGACTTGAATATTCCAGAGTGTGTGTTCAGTAGGAGCTGGTAAAGGACGGCGACAAGTGAGATCATAAAAGGCATGGTAATTGAGAGAGTGCACTCTTCCTTTCCTTTTTGTATTAAAAAACATGTTTAATATGCACTACTGGTAGTAGAACATTTCGCATTGCCATTAATTAATTAATGCACTAATGGCTGTGCTCTGTTTCTTGGCTGGTAGGGATTAGTTTTGCTCAAGTGCGGCCGAGGACAGGCAGACGAAAAAGAGATGGCTCTTGGACGGTGGTTGGGTTAACGACCACGGCCAGTCCGTCCTTTGCTGATGCCTGTGCATCTGATGTGATCGTTGATGGCGTCCATTTCATTTCATGGGCGATGACATAACAGCCGCTCCGTCCGAGATCAGGATCGGAATCAGACGGCGCACCATCACGGATGGGCAAAAGTGATTGAATCGAAATCGATGGAGATTTCGGAGACGAGCACTAGCATATCAGGTTCAGAAACTCCAAAATAGTTGATGCTTTTGTTCAGAAAAGAAACAGTACACTGCTAGTAGAGAAGAATGTAAGCGTCTGTTAGGAACGCGCTAATCCAGTGGAAAATGGCCATACGGCTAGCCGAATCTCCCTCTCCGGCATTCTGGATCCATGGTGGCCGAGCACTCAACGGTCGCGTCTCTTCTCTTCTCATGTGATGCGACGACGATCCGAGCGTTATCCGGACATGTTCCTTCATCAGGTCCACCTCATCGCCTCTGTCTAGAGTCAACGCTGAAATCTTTTTAAAAACCAATTCGATCGCCCGCTTCGGCAGGGAGGACGACGAGGGAATATTAGTCCCAATGGCTATTAGTATATTGCTAGCCCGTATGATACGGCTGTAAACTAGTAGTAGTGCTGTGCTTACTCCCTAATCAAGGCACTAAACAACTGCGGCGTCCGTATCTTCAGAGAGCAAAAAGAAAAGAGAAACTCTTGCGTCCAGTCCACCGTACACGGCCGTCCGTCTGCTGCTGCTGCTGCTGATGCTGATGCGGTGTCAGTGCCTCTCTTGTTACCGTTGGCGTCACGCACGGCTGCTGTGTGGCTGTAGTATGCTGGCTGCTGCCGATGTGCTGTTGCTTCGTTGAAACTTGAAAGGGCTGTGAGCCTGCCTTGGTGACGAATCAAAGATTTTGGTTGGGCTCTTGTTTTCGTTCGTTGCAAGAGTCATTGTACGTGCCTTTTTCAAGGGCACAAAAGGAGGCATGGGCACAAAAAGTTTAGCTGAAGTGTGAAGGCATGAGCAACGCAGAGCAGAAAAGGAGAAGGCAGCGGGTCAGCAGGACGAACGCAAGACAAGATACGGGGCTGTGAGACGCACGAGCAGCACCAGCAGCAGCAGGCAGATTGCAGATTGCTTATTGTGGTCACGGACTCACAGGAAGTGAGTGCGTCGCTGTTGAAAAAGGTTCACAGATGATCCAGGGGAAACGCTAACTGATTTCGTCCCCCGTTTCCCAATGTTCTGTTGCGGTTGCGGTTCTTTTCCTCTTCCGTTCGTCAGGTCTTGATTCCTTTCTGAAAGTTCCATCATTCAGAAAAAGAAAAGAGTGAGATCTTGAAATGGTCTTGGAAAAGAGTAAAGGAATGCCTTGAGAATGGACTTGACCCATCCATGTGCATTTCTCGTCCACTCACAGGAGCATATTATTATCTGCTCTGGAAGTGGAAAGAATACCTTCAAATCCAGCAATACCGAACTATATATAGTTCCTAGCTAGTAGTAGTATAGTATGAGAGAAATGGATAGACCCTACTCTGCATATACTAGTACTAGTCTGTTAACCTGTCCTGATATCAACTTGTCCTCTATTAAAGGGGCAACATTAGCACGGGCAGATAATATCAATTGGAACCATGCATCTTGTCCACTAACGGGGACAAGGTCACGGTCCACAATCGCAATTCCTGGGCCTTGTTGCGCTTCTATATTTTCTCATCAAGCTTTTTATTTACAGATAAAAGGGACCCCGCCCGGCCGTTCCTAATCTATTCTCTTGTTGTACTACTACCACCACCAAAAAGATGCTATTTATGTCCCTTTATGTAAACACCAGATGTCGCTGTCAAGGAAAATTAAAGGGACTTTCCTATGGAATCGCTTTAGTCCTGTGGGGGCAAGCAAGGCAAACCGCAAAGGAACCACCACCAATTTTGTATTTGTGGAGGGAGAGTTAGCAGCAATCAAACCCATGCCATATGTGATACGAAATGGTCTTATGATAGATCACGGAATCATGAAATGAGCTGTAGTCAATTCACAAATACAGTAGTACACCTGCCGACTTTACAAGAATTACATATTAGAACTAGTACCAGTAGGTGCTGGGTTGCACGCACCGATCAGTTAGCTCACCCAGGGTTTTCGACGAACACTTCCCTCACGTCAAGGGTGGCACAGCATTTGTGACAGATAGTTTGTACCAAATGAGTTGTTGCATTCTTTTTCGCATGCGAGGACCAAATTTAACGAGCTATGTGTACTGTCCGTCTGTGTACCCACCAGTAGTCTATATCCAATTCCAAATGCTTAATCTGACGAGACGACGTGGACACACGAAACATCTCCGATGCCCTTGTATTCGATGCTTCGTCTCTGTTTTGCCACGTATCCTGGCCAAGAACCAAAGAGGAGCTCAGCCGTAAGAAACAGTCAAACGGCACCGGACCATAGATAAACCCTATCGCTGGAGTCACTGACCGACGATGGATGGAAACGGGAGTATATGCATATGCATGGCGCTTTTAGGTCTTAATGCCATCTATGACTTGCATTACGAAGCAACACTTTCAGCGGAGGAGGGAAGGGACGTAGCGGTACGCGTACCACACGCGCCGGCGCTCTCGTGTCTGCAGAGCTTATCGCCATTTCTGATGTTTCCCCATCGCTGAATCTATCCACCGTTCACAACTTTACAAGGACGAAGCGGCCGACACGTCCCCTAGAAAACGTTTGTTGCGACAGCCCTCGCCCGTCGAACAATTAATGATACACTCCTTTTCTCATTTAATTTAGAACTCTTGCACCGGACGGACATTCGGCAACCAATCCACGCAAGCAAAGCAAGCATAGTACATTGAACCGAATGACCCGTAGGGCTTTGAGTGATGTCCTGAAACATCCATTCGCACTGTCCATCTAAGCTCCGGCCCCCCGACAGATCACTTGGACTGGCGGCATCAATGATTGACGGGCAGACCAGCGTTTGGGGATATATTCCTCCTGTCCGGGCCTTCCTCGGCCGGGCACATCACTACATTCATTCCGCACGCACTCGCTGCTGCGACGGACGGACGGACACGGGAATATCGTCGCCGGACCCCCCGCCTGCCTGTCTGTCCACGAGACCACGCACGCCAGCCACGGCATCTCCGGCCTTTTGTGTTGTTGGCCGGGCGACCGAGCCATCGCCCATCAGGCCATCATCCCCCCAGGAGTAGGACGCCGATGGAGAGAACACCATCGGGGTCGGGGGCCCATCCTGCCCTCCTCCCCCTCTCCTCTGCCGGTAACGTTGCCATCGGCCACGTGAAAAGGCCCGCGCGATCGCCCGCATGACATCTCCTTTTTCGGCCCCAGCCCCTGGGCGCCTATCGCGATCGCTCGCGAGTGGAGACGACGCACCGGGGCCGGGGCCGGGGCCGGCAAGCGCCCGCCCCCCGCCGCGCGCTTGCCTTGCCTTGCTTGCCGCTCGCTGGTTTCCAAGGCGCCGGACCGCGCGCGCGGCAGCCGGGACGGCAACGTGGGCAGCCGCACGGCCGCTGCCCGCGCGCTGGCGCGCGTGGCCGCCACCGCCACGGCGTGTACTTTGCGTGCCGGGAAAATATAGTCCCGGCCTCATCCAAATCCAGAGTAAATGCTGGAGATAGCGACCAAAGCAAAGGTGATACGCGGCACGGAGCAGAATCACAAAATTTAACTGCGGTTTGAACAGGCACGATGCAATGTACTTGGCCTACAACACAAACTTTTTTTTCAATAACAGCCTATAACACACACATTGGCTTGGCAATGATGCTGTCTGCTCAGAGAGTTTTCGGATGATGAATGGAGCGGTAGTCTGCACCAAGGAAACCAATTAACCGTGAAGCCCTAGGCTTTTTAGACAAGCTAACAAGTCTGAATGACTACAGATGCATCACGGCGGATCAAAATCCCTGTCAACCTTTTGAGGCAGTGCAGCACAAGTTAAAACTCGTTTTTCACTATGGTCCTAATTGCTATATGCCAAAAACAAACTTTAGTTATCCAAGCTTTCCGAGCTCCATCTTTTTCTTGATGGCGCGATGACCATGGTACACGAAAGAATCTATGATGCCAGCAACAGTGAAAATGCCTGCAAGAAAGCCCACAGCAACGGGTTAGAAATTTAGACTCTTCCTTACTTATTATCAATTTTAGATAGCACAAAAACATTTTACTTAAGAGAGAGAGAGAGAGAGAGAGAGAGAGAGAGAGGGGGGGGGGGGAGCTCAAAATAGTTGCAGGTAGTAGTTGTGAAATACCTCCAACGATAGCACATATGTTTGTCAGGAAGTGAAGAAGGGATGTATTTTCTTCAGTAAAATCAACCTGTCAAGGATCAGTCAGACAAAATAGTGAATTTAACATAGAGGACGGCCAATACCTGTACAGATGGAGATTTTTACAAGTTATCTAAAAGAGACCAACATGATAATAAGAAAACCCGTGTCAATTTCAAGAAATGAATGGAAAGTGCCTGCTTTACGCTTTTAAAGCAACATGATGATTGAATATCAAAAGTTGCATGCTATGAATAGTCTAACACTTCTGACTACAGAAATGCTAGCCAACACTTCTGACTATACAGAATAATCACAGGGATATCGTTCATCACCTTAATTGGTGAAAATTCGTAGAAGAAATATACACCAGGTGGAGGCCTAGGATAGCCAATTGCCTCTCTGAAGTGTTCTGTCACAGAAAACTGCAAAAGAAAGCGGAGAATTAATCACAAACTTAGGCCTAGGCAAGAAGATCATGCTATATTGCTATTTACCTGATTTGAGTAAATCTTGCGCCCCCTGATATCTGTGTAGATCGTAGGAACAACCTGTACAAAAGAAATGGTTAGCAAGTTTAGGCAGGTATATTGATATATCTTCAGGTTCGCAGCAGCTTAAACATAAGGAATCGTATTAAAGAATATGGCTAGTAATTACCAAAAAATTACCTTCACAAAATACTGGTACATCCCCGTTAACCCATTGGAGTTATCCTGTATCCACTCAACTCTGGAACGCTTGGGGAAATTAGACCATGGGAAAGTTGTAGAGCAAAGTGAAATGCAAATTATGATCTGAAGTTTAGGCTAAGTTCTGAAGAATACCCATCAAGAGGATTGACAACACCTGGGAACTCTTCCCCAAAGGACAGCTTGTTTATCTTGTGACTTATCTGTTTCCAGTAAAGTGGGGAATGGGCAATTATCAATTTACGGTTGTGAGCAATATGGTAAGTGATCCGATAAGGATAAAGAGAATTTAATTTCTACTTGCATTGTAAGTTTCTGGTTGGAGGTTCAACAGATCTTGCAGGAAGTTGAATGACTGGTCCAAGCTTTTCCCAGGGGCAAAGTGAAAGTTGCCAGCTACTTTATTCACATTTACAAACCCATGGATGGTACAACCTTCCCCTTGTTCATCTTTTAACCTTTGTACATAGCCCTCTCTCTTGCACTGGAATTTTGAGTAAACTTGATTAAGCAAAGCATAAGAACAAAGTAAAACTAAAGAACCAAAACCTTCTACATGAATTAGTTGCATGCAGTACAAAAAATATTAGCGGAGTAAAAGGAGGCAACAAGCACAAACAAATTAAGGTGGCTTACACATTGCTTTAAAGTTTAAAGAAATGGACAGCGAGTACATGTTAAAAAAAGGTGTCCAATAATTAGCCAACAAGGATGTGAATCATAATTCCTCTTATTCAATATCCTTGCCAATAGTACAAACATATGTTGACTATGTCACCAGGGGATGGATGCCTCACAATAATTTGTTAGAAGATATATAAACACTCCTCTTGATGAAACATGAGCCCAGGCACGTTTCTCAGAAAAAAGATGATAAAGAAACACAAACCTATATAGCATAAATTAGTATAAGCACAAGTCAGCTCAAGCTCTAACACACAAGACCTACTGAATATTTCTAATCATAGTACAAAATATCTACTTAGCAACACATAATGCTCCCTATGTACCAGAAAACCCGACTAAGGACCTGAGGACCAATCATGCATCACAAACTCACAATAGATGCTACACATATGGGTTATGTTAAGAGTTAAGACCCATCTGAATGAACATGATTGTGCAACACTCAAAAAAGACTGGCCAAAATTATTAGAGCACACAATACCTGATCAATTAATTCTACGTTGTTGACAGCCCAACCTTTCTTCCGCACGCATCACGAACTTCTTCACAGGAGTTGCAACACTGATCATCCGACTGGTGATGTTGCAGGCACAAATATTAAGGCTTATTAGATAATGCAATATAAGGAGAAATCTAGTGGTGTTTATTGACTGGTGTAACAGAGAAACCATGGGACAAATATGACCAGTGCAAAAACATCGCGTGTATAAACAACTAACATCAATGGAACAACGTCAGAGATGTATACCTCCTCAGCACCATAACAAGATCCACAGTAAACCTCGTTGTGGTCAAGCCTACCACCATGCTTCTGCAACGGTCTTTCAATCTATAGAAGAGAAATCAGGATTGGGAGATGGAGTCAGTACAAGGAAGAACATCTTCCTGCAATAGAGGTATGTCGTTATTCCACATTTGACAATTAGTGAAGGAAGATGGCCGCCTCTTAATGCCACCACCAAGCTTGAAATGACTATTATACAAATTGGCCTGTCATCTTTACTCCAACATGTAATATGAAATTATGACCACAGTTTAAGCAAGTCAGTCCACAAGTCAGATCAACAGTTCTTTATTAAATATAATAATTTAATGTATTTACATTATTGCTAGCTCTAGTTTTTTATATAATAAAAAGACAGCCATCAGGACATAACAAAATTTTTATCAGAAGGTAAAATAAAATATCAAAATAACAATAACTAAAATGATATCTCTAGGTACCTCTACTGGCCAAGGTCAAGTTTTTGTGTAAGAAACAGGCAATCCGTGTTTCCAGGGAGGAGTGCAAGTGTGTGAGCCTGTGAGGTGGGTGTGAGTTGTATGGGTTTCTTCTTAATATAATGATATACAGCTCTCTTGTGTGTCCAAGAAAAAAAAAAAAATCTCTAGGTACCTCTACTGTCTACTCAGTCACAGAAAAGCTCACCGAACAGATATTGAAATATATGGACATGGCTAATGTAATTAATAAAGAAAAACAAGTATAATAAAACACTTCTATACATCATACCAGCAGTCAAAAGGTACTGGTAAAAGAGAGTAATTCTGCGCAAATAAAAATCCATGGATGCTGTTACAAAGAGGGAGCAAAATCTATACACAGTACCTTCATCTTCATTTCATCTACTGCATTTTATTTTTTCATTTCAGTACACAATGGGACTACATCTGACACCACAGATGATTTGTATTAGTGATAACCGGGGGTTGGGCGGAGGCTGGACCATGGTGTACCTTCTTAACCCATAACGCTCAATGGTATTAAAAAATCCAGCTTGTCTGATTTTCCAGATTAAATCGTTAAGCAGCCTCTGAGATAAACCAGCTAAAGTGATATGTTCCGCTATTTACCATTGAAAAAACCAGTATGACCCATTTCTGAGACCACGATATGTTCAACCGATGCAGGGGCAAACCAGAGAATCCAGCCTATGTTAAGGAGGGCCCAGCCCAACTGGGCATTTTGAACCGTAACAGTAACCGAACCAATTTGTCGGTTTATTTGGTTATCAATTTCGTGTCCGTTTTTGGGAAGATCGGTGTTCGTGGCAGAGGCTGTTTCTATGTCACGAAAAAAACGGGCAACTGTATACACCCAAATTATCAATGCTCCTCACATCTCTCACGAGCGTAGCCCATTAACACATCAAGCCTGCATGGCCCCCGGCCCTTCGCTCCTGTCGGCCCACCTTAGCCCAAGGATGTAGCCATTTCATACTGAAGCCCATAGCCCACTTAGCTCTCACCTCTCTCTAACCTCAATCAGCCAATCCTATCCCTAGCTGCAGCGGTAGACGAGCAGCGACGAGCTGGACACACGACACCTGCGTGCTGTGAGGAGACGATTGACGAGTGGGTCGAGTTACAGCAGGCCGCCGGCGGTCATGTGCAGTGACAGCATGAGGTGAGCGGCCCGAGAGGCAGCGGGCAAGCTACAAGGGCAGCGCAGATGGTCGCGAGCACTACTGATCATCAAATTAGGCACCAAACCATGGGTAACTGCAATGGTAGCATGCGGCACCCACACAGGTACTGATTTTTACTACTGTATGAAGCAATTTTCATTGCTTCTTGGCTTTTTGGGGAGACGTGGGCAAGAATGGAGGAGGGAGCAGATGAGCGGCAGGGACAGATGCTGAAGTTCGTTCGGGGAAACCGAGCACTGACCCGATTAAACTGATAACCAAATACGTCGGTTTCTGTTTTTGTAGTGCACCGATAGGTTGTTTTGGACAAACCAAAGTTCTTTGACACTGAACAAACCGAACCGAACAATCAGTTTAAACCGATTGCCCACCATGACCCAGCCCCCCCTGGGAGCCATATTATTTTTGTGTGCCAAAATTACAGTTCAGGCACTCTGTTTATGCATACAAACAGTAGCTACCATCTTCTAATGGCTCCACTGTAAGCTGTAAGCTCTAGGCGCTGTGCATAAGCTCAGCATAAACAGACCCTGATAGTCTAAAACGTGACCAATAAAATACACCTAAATGGCTATATTCCAGAGTAAGAACGAAAAACCATGGCATTTGCTAAAAGGAAGTCCAATTTGGTAAACATCATGGCAAAACCAGGACAACTTCACTCATATGCTAGTTCAAGTTAGAAGTGGAATGATATACCTTAGGGGCACCAACCCCGTCTTTTCTTGATTCAATTACATTGCCAAGATGATCAATTCTTTTTTTTATTATGTCATGTCTCTGCAAAATGGATGCTTGGCCCATCAGGAAACTGTCTATGCAGTAGAGCTTGGGAAACAACTTACAAGACATAAAACAAAGCACAAAAGAGGAAAGTGGCAAACATCGTTGCACATACTATATCATAATGTTGCTCTCCACTGACATCCATCGTATCAACAGCAATTAGAGAACAAGGAAGGGCCGGGAACGTAACATCAAACTGCAAAAGCGATTATGTACATTAACGACCCAAAAGAAAAGCAGCATCTTCATATACAGAAAAAAAGTGACATATTCTGGACATGGGCCTTGCCAAATTAGTAATTTGTGAATATTCTCAACTAGCTGCTTTCTAATTTTTCCTCCATATTTGACTGTATAAACACTACAAATAGCTTGTTCGCTACCTGCCAAGTTCTAATGCGCCAAGAACATAACATGAAGACAATCTGAGGTCAAACCTTTAAGCAAGTAGTTCCAAATTTTACACAGCTAATAGACCATAGAATAAGTTGAAGTGGATGAAAGATTGCAAAGAAGCCTGCTTTCTAAATATGGTAAGAGCTGCTAGAAAGTACAAGTTAGAAGGTTAGTGATGGTGAAATAGCATTGGGACTAACATTGATATGTAGTCTTTCCCCTCTCGAGGTATCAACAGTGAGCTTACTTTCTGTAGCAGAATATAGATAAAGACCTACAGGAAAGTTATCAGAATATTAAGTTAACATACAGTTAATGAACCATTATTATCTAGATAAAGAGGCATGGAGCAAGCTACATTGTGAGAAGAGGTACTTGCAGCATCTAACAAGTTAAATTGTTCTTCGTGATTTTATAGCATGAAAAAAATAGCAAGTACCAGTTATAGCCCATAGTATGGGTAAAGCTTATCACACATAGCACCATATAGCAACCATACTTGCAAAACTAAAGGGAACAGAAACTTGCATCAAACGCAAACACCAAAATGATGGAGCAATTCCAAAAACTAGATGGAACCTAGTTGGGGAAGTTACACAGAAAACTAACTCATTGCAAGTGATCACCCAAGTCAACAAAAAGAAAGGTACAAAACCAATTCCTATCCAGTCTTTTGAAGACACCAACTAGGATACAAACATCATTGAAGACACCAACTAGGATACAAACATCAACAAAACCATCACCAGATAAAAATTAATACATGTACTGCAATTTTACACCTCCTATATTACCAAGCTGCTTTGATTTAACTGTCGTACCCGAATTCCGGTGCATGTTAACCGGGCTGTGAATTTTAACAATCTATTACTACCAATTCATCACACCATATAGTATGAAAAGACGCACAATTCATTCCACCACAATCTACTCTCGTTCCGCACCGAACAAAACACGAGATGGTACGGCGAGGTCAAAGCCCTGCCGCAGCTAGGCAAGCGAAATCAAGGGGCAATCTGAGATGAAGAGGGGGCATGATACATACGGATCTCGGGGAAGAAGAGGAGGAGGATCGCGAGGGAGGAGAAGATGGTGATAAGGCCGCCGGAGAGGGTGCGGCTGTAGAAGTCCTCGTTCACTTTCGGGTAGGCATCCAGGTTCCGCAGCTTACTCCAGAGCTCCATCACCTCAGCTCACCGCCGGCGAGACCGCCGGAGCCCGGGGACGAGGAGGAGATCTACGGCGTGGCGTTGGCCGTGGGCCGTGCCGCCGCGAGAAATGGGGAGGGTATATCTGGACTTTGTCGGAGCGAAGGGGACTAATCGGCGATTTTGTTTGGGTCCGCCATCCGGGTTGTGTTGGGCTGTAAGGCCCACTAGAAGGTGTAATGGGACAAGAGGGAAGAAT
>JADLZL010006082.1:0-74628 GCA_015844335.1 Chrysopogon serrulatus | reverse complement strand
TCAATCGATTATGTTATATAAATAATGACATTATTTTTTAGGCAGAATAGTTATTTTAATCCCTAGACTATTACTCAAAGCTCAATTTTATCCCTAAACTTTGAAAATGACCGTTTTAGTCCTTAAACGGCTCGGTTTCATCCTAGAACTATGAAGATGATCATTTCAATCCTCAAACTTTACATTTCGGGCTTAATTTGATCCTAAAAGTATGAAGATTATCGTTTTAGTCCTCAAACTTTGTATTTTTTCTATTTAAAATTTATTTTCAAACTTAACTTTGACTATGATGCTTCATGGAACACTGTATTGTTGCACCTGGCCAGCCTCAACACCATCGGCGATTGGATATAGAAAAATAATATTTATCTAAAAACTCTTTAGTTGCCATTAAGAATTTGAAGCGTTTATTTTTAATGTTAACTTATAATAGCATCACTATAGATGATTTTTGTGTTACAAAAATAAGTTAAAAAAATAAAGTTAATAACCAAAATGCACTTTGGTAATTCAAGGATGAAATTGAGCACAAAATGTAAAGTTTAAGGACTCAAACAATCATTTTCATATTTCTAGGATGAAATCAAATCTAAAAGTAAAGTTTGAGAAACTAAAACGGACGTTTTAAAAGTTCGAGGATGAAACTAAGCCTTGAGTAATAGTCCGAAACCAAGTCGGCTATTCTCATTTATTTTTTTATAAACCTATGTAAAATTGACAATGTTTGGTTTCTTTGAAAAACGAAATTTATGTTTTGTAGGAACGAAAGGAGCATAGCCATGTGATTTAGATGACTTATAGTTTAAAAAGATTTAACAACCATTGTGTCATGTCTTGAGGTAACATTTTAAAAGCTGGACTCCATGCTATGGCTAAAGCACGCCATAGTGACTAGATACTCCCTCTGTTCTATAAAATTTGTCATTTGAAAACTGTGTTTGTGAGGAGGGCATGATTTTTAATAATATTTTTAGTAGGACGGATGGAGTATGTGATGATAGTTTTAACTCGTACCTGAGTCTCGGTCACTGGTCACATATGTGAGAGAAAGAAAAAAGGGTGCATGAGTGTATCGCAGAAAGTAAAATATGTCGGACAAAATTCTGCTTTCAATACTATTAGCATTTAGATATTATTAGTAGACATGGAGTAGCAGTCCTAAAAAAAGAAAAGAAGACACAGAATAGTAGACTAGTAGGTGTAGATATAAATATATCAGTCACTAAGTATAAATACAGATACATGATACTTGCTGTAGTGGGTGACGACAAAAATTTGGAACAGTTCGAGCTTAACGATTTTATTTAAGGGCGTACTGTATATTGCTATACGTGCTCTTAAAATACAGAAAATGTCAGAGTGCCGAAACTGATAAAATGTGGGAGAAAAAAAAAAATTTCCGTTGCCGGGACTCGAACCCGGGTCTCTCGGGTGAGAGCCGAGTATCCTAACCAGCTAGACTACAACGGATTTGTGTTGTCCTGAGTTGGGAAGCTTACTTGTAGTTAATTCCCAAACGAATTCTTTTTATTCACTCCATATATATAGCTGTGGAAACCATATTTGTTGACTTTCATGTACAACTATCCACACACATAACCAGCTGTACGCCTGTACAGAGTACATAATAATAATTCACGGATATCGTATTTTCTATCGAAACCTTGGGAACCTGTATGTGGGCACGCACATCTCGCACGAATCATAAGCTTGATGGAGGCTCGACCCTGAGACTGAAGGCGCCGTCTGGTCCGAGTCCAAAAGGAGATCAAATGAGGTTAGGGAGTATGAGTTCAGTACAACACCCATCTGCTTGCCCGCGTTGGTTATTGGACTTGCCGCCGGCACAACCTATAGCACAAAAAGTTTAGACATCACAAACACAATAACTGATTGAAGGCGTAACTACTACCATGCTGCTCTTAGTTTTCCATGCATTGAATCAAGTCCACAGTAACAGGTATCAAACCTTGTCGGGCTGTTGGAAGGAATTCTCATCCCGCAGCCAACCCGATGTGAGAACCGTCTTTATGGATCCAAATGTCTGAATATCAGTTTCCAACCCAGTTACAGATATATTCAGATTAACACCTTTGCTTCCAAAATTTACAACCTGTAAAAGAAATTTTCTTTGCCAAGTTATTATTTTTCATTTTCATTCACAGAGCTAAGTTCCTAAATAAGAGCAAGAGATCACCTTAATTTTAAGGTAAGTGTTCCCATCCAGTGGATTATTCAAGTGATAGCAGATGTGACCAATTGATCATAGTTTGATAGTTGAATAGTGGACGGATGAAGTGCAGCGCCACTTGAATCTTTGAAGAAGTGTTGCATCCAGTAATTTGGACATCCATAGTGCTGCCATGAGTTAAAGACTATAGCATCTGGGTTCCACCTATCAAGAGGAGCAGTATTTTTTTATTAAATATTGATGAAATCATCAAGTACAGACACAGTTACCATGCAGGAGTAAACATTCACATTTTTACCTTTGATCATTGTCGTTTACAAAGAGCGGGGCACAACTTGCCATCTCAACCAAGTCACTGCATAGAAAAAGTTTCAAATCAAAACAGGTAAGTCTGCAATACAATCTACCATCAAGCAGGGGCAAACCAGAAAGAGAATTAAAAACGAACCTGTTCCTTTCTAATCCAATGAGAAATGCAGCTTCAGCTAAAGCAGCTATTAGTGTTCCTCGGCCAGCATCATTTCCAGTTACAGCATATTCACTAACAATTGCCTGCAGAACACGAATTATGTAGGACATTACCAGCCAGTTGTAAGGATGATGATTGAGGTAGCAAAAGCAAAGCAAGTACCTTGGGTCCGTTACGGTCTGTATTATCAAACATTCTAGATTTGGAAAACATATCACCCGATGAAGTATAGACCTGAAGCATAGCAGATGTCACCTCTACTGGGAAAAATATTATCTAAGAGAAAACCGAGCAACAATCATTACATGAACATCATACAAATCAGCTGGGTTGACTGGTGAAATAGCAGCTCTGTCACAGCTTGATATGATTTTGATGTCTGGATAGGATACTTTTATCGCAGAATAGAACTTAACGTAGTTATCTACAAAATGGGACAAGTGTGGGTTTTTCTTGGCATAACAATAAAAGGAAACGGAAGAAATTGTAAGATGCTATGAAGCCAAACAGGAGGAAAATGGAATTGAGTGGAAACCTTTATAATAGTACTTTGAACATTCTTGATTTCCTATTGAAACATAATAAAGCTGAAAGGGCTCTGGATGCCCCATTGCTGCACGAACTGAACCCCATGTTGTCTCAGGGTCTCCCCTGGCAAACTCAATACCATTAACAACATCCTGCAACATGGCAAGCATGAAGAAATTTTGAACGACAATACAATGTGAATTAAGTAATTGATGGTATTCAAATTAAAAATTGCTTAGAATGGAACCATATGCTGCTATGCTCTAGGAAACGTCATTCCTTATGTTTTTTTTTCTTTTTTATCGATAACGTCATTCCTTATGTATGTGCGACATTTTTGGCTAGCAGAACTCCACTATTGGAATTCCTCAGTTCTCTGTATCATTTCTCTGTAGCACCTGTTTGTAAGGGTTTCCTACCCTTTTCTTCTTTAATACGACGATACGCAACTCTCCTGCGCCGTCGAGAAAAAACATTGGTTCTTTCCTGATAAGATAATCCTATTTGAAAATCAAATTAAATTACTGGATAAATTTGTTAACAAGTTTTTATACTACCAGTTTAGTGAAGGAAAGAGAGGTCATAGTTAAACCTGTCGTAAAAAGGATCTTCAGCTTAATGCTGGGAAAAGTTACTAAGAGAAGTCAAAGCAGATTATTTTTAAAGCAAAAGTCAATGCAGATTAAATGCACTTTTGTCAATTGAAGAGCTTAAGAATCTTCATTTCAGTTTTTGGGACTTAAAAGGATCATTTTCGTATTAAATGATGAAGAACAAACCTTTACAAATGCAGCTATTGTTGCTGATGGAACTTCTTGATACATGCTGGCCCCTGTCACATTGAAAGGGATTCCAACAAACTAGTCAATGGTACATTATCTCTCCAAATATGTAATGGTTTTTATGCCTTTTTAAATATTTTCTTAATAAGTTGATATATCAGTTACCATCATTTACCACCCATACTGGGCAAGCACCAAGGTCTTCTGCTAGCTACATCAGTGAAATAGAAGAACTTAGAATCAATAGAGGCTATATCCGAACTTTCAGTTAGACAAGTAGCAGCATGTTATGTTACTCACTTGGAGGAATTCAAAAACCCAAGTCCATCATCAGTCCAATACGCCCAAGCATCATTGAAGTGGCCAGGTCTCTCTTCCCATGGTCCAACAGTTTCACTCCAGCGGAATGCATTTGTAAGGTAATTTCCCATTACATAGTTGCCACCTAAAAGTGACAAATACACTGTCAGTTATCACCAACTCACTGTTTAACAAGAAGCCTATAAAAAAGACATAATTTATTTTCTTAGTTAAACATTCTTGATTCATCTGTGTAACAGAAACACAATAAAATATATCATGTGGGTACAAATTGATGCATCCTGTATCCAATAAAATAATGATACTAGACGTAGTATCATCTACAGTACGTTCAAAAAAACTAGTATCATCTACAGAGGTTTCTTCCTTTTGTTCTCTTGATTCTTGAAATGCTCTGCCACAATCACAGAATGATCTTGGTGTCGATGGAAATAATTAAATTCAGTGTAAACTACATGATTAATAACATACCATTTTCAGGAAAATAATAAACTGATAATCATAGTTGCAGGGCACATCTTTTCAACATATCTATTTTTTTTTTAGAAAGATAACACAAGGCACATATTTTCTACATATCATCATCCAATTCCTCCAAATAGAGAAATGATAAGCCATGCATGCTGCAACAATGATTACTGCTATGTTACTCTGAGTTAGCATGGTGAAAAAATTTTACATTAAACACAGAAATACATAACTGTCTGTGACAGAAGAGTCAAGAGTTTGTGGAAGGTATATGCATCTAATTTTCTACCTGATTGCCAGTCATGTAATTGGCATGTACTTGCACACTATTTACAATATTGTGTAACCTCTACATACGGTAAGATAATCTAAGGGACAAACCTGGAAACTTTAGAAATCGAGGTTTCAGATTTGCCAGCATAGTGGCAAGATCTTTACGAAAACCATGGCCCTGAGAGATAAAGTGATAAATAAAGGTCACTGATAAATCAAGAAATGTGATCCTTGGTGTTGAAATATAAGTGAATTGCCCACCCCTCCCCATCAGCTTAAGCTTTTGGGTTGAATTGGTTGGTGCATGCAACTCAATATGGTATCAAAGCCAGAGGTCTCGAGTTCGAATCCTGGTAGACATAATTAAATAAAAATAATTGTTGTCCGCTCCTATTCCACGTCTAAGGCTCGTCGGCCGCTGAGATCTCGCCCGGAGCCTTGACGTGAGGGGAGTGTTGAAATATAAGTGAATTGCCCACCCCTCCCCATCAGCTTAAGCTTTTTGGGTTGAATTGGTTGGTGCATGCAACTCAATACTTGGAAGTTGAGATCTTAGTTGACTATGAATCAGATATTTTTTCCTTTGTTCTGGTGTTAATTAGGATTAAGTTTTCAATGATACAAGAAAATTGTGTATGAGACTCCTAATTTAGCAGGTGCTGAATTGGTACTGCATCACCATACAATGCAATTTTGATTATGATGGCTGCAGGCTCTTGTATTTACAAACACTAGGATGCAAACTGTTATAACTACATGGTGGCTATCCATGGGCGGCATAGTTTGACCAAGATCAGCTAGCATTCTCTGAACCAAGCATAATTCTTTCCAGCATATAGAAATTAAAGTTACTTGAATTTATAGTTCAGGCTATGATGTATGGATCTGTGATGAGGCAATTTGCACAGAAATTTCGATTTTGCTTCTCACATACTACTTTAGGTTGCAAGGGAAATGCATGGAAGAAATATGCATCATCTTCCTATGGACATCAGAAGGATAAAAGGGAGTTTGGAAATTAAGTTACCATATAAGTATCTGATGGCATAAGAGATACTTGATCAAACCAAATTATGCCACTTTTGGTGGTTGTAAGCTGAAGTCTTGAATTAGTATTTATATAATTTGATTGCAAATCAAATTCAACCTTCGTCCACCCAGCAAAATCTTCTTTGTCTCCCCTACAATTTATATTGCATATCTATTACTTCACTGAAATGGGCACAATAGTACCACATGAAGTACTCTTGATAAGTTAAACCATGAGACATTGCTTACATGATTGTATGAGAAGCTAGATTTTGAAGACCATCTGAACTTGTTAAAGAAACCGTCAGCTCCACCAATTCTGATGACCTAATGTACATGGTAACTCTATAAACCTTTGTTCTTTCAATGTTCTGCAACAATTGTAACAAAGATTATAATGGAGACAAGTTTATCTTATGGATTTATCAAATCTAGAAGGAGAAGAAATGTGCATGTATAGTATTCTTATTGGTTCGATATTAGTACTTAGCACAGAGAATTTTAATCCATTGAAGAAAAAGAAAAGAAATAAAAAGATAAGAAGACCTCAGTAAGTAATCTAAAAAAAATACCTAAGTGGAAATTCCTAAAGAAAACATATTCAACAGGCAGATGAAAAAAAGTTATGAAGATTCCATAATAAAAAAAGGGGGGAGAAAAACTACAGATTGTGTTAAATACATAAAGGTCATACCATGCCCCAGTAACCAGGATTGTAGATTCCAACTCCTCCTGCTGGGCAAGCATTAGTTCCACTAGCTCCACAAAGTACTTCCATTCGAAGTGCAATTGGGTTACTAGCAAAACAGGATGACCGATCTGTTGCCACAATAATATTGGATTCGTCCCCAATGATCAACCATGGGTCAATGTTTGAAGGAGTATTAGAACCACCAGCTTCAAAACCTGCAACATAAAGGAAAACTTGTAAGGAGTCATAAAATTTAAGACTGAAACTTGAGCCCATTCTTGAGATCCTATTCCTTATGATCGACAAAGAAATCTCTGCTACAAAAAAAGCAGCTATAAATGATCGCTAGCTCCTTTGATGGAGATAATGGATAGAATGAGCTCTGAGCATCTAGTAGGCTGCTTTTTACAATCTACACAAACCAGTATGATTATCACAGACAAAGATCATCAGTACCATCATGAAGTAATTTTCCTGAATATTATCCATAAGTTATTACAGCTACATAGTACCACTCTGATGATAGAACTTTTAAACTGCTTGTCAGTAGAAGATAAAAAAAAGAGGGTCGAATGATGAACAAAACTTTCTTATGGAAAAGTGCTGGACTGCTGGTCAACCTTAGACATTGAATTCTCATTACCTCTGTTGCTTACAAGCTCTGCCCACAATCCACCAGCTCCAGCATGGTTGATTTCCTATACAAATACAATCAAGAATTTCTGAGATTCATCACCTTCAAAGTAAAGCAACCAAACAGCATCTATCACTGCTCGACTTCAGTTTTAACTTCTTAAAATTGGAAGAAATGGTGTGATCAAGAAACAGTTTATGTTTAAGTAGTATCACTGCAGGTAAATTTTCCAAAATTATAATACTATAGTTTGTAGGAAAAGTAAACACCAGCTGAACTCCTGAATAGCCATGCATGAAAATGGGATAGCCTTACTCAGATTGTATATTGTGTGAGCTGAAGTTGATTGTGTATGGGCATCTAGCACAAATATAGATAGTTAACCATTTTAGACAAGTGCACAAAAGTTCATTGAGTTAGTCTACTAAGTGATCCAACATTAGAATTGCATCTCTGCAGAGGGCATGGTATTGGTAAGATAAATGTGCTGATTTATTACATTTTACTATACATAAGACCAATCTACGAACAACAGTTAAACATTACGCTCACCTCAAAGAAGATGCCAAACATATTGCCAGGGATTTTCTGAGCATTCTGAGGTGAAGCATCCACAGTCAACTGAGCAGTTTGAGCCACCACTGATCCAACATAAAGTATCTGACAAAAGGAACAGACAAGAACCAGCACATGGAGCAACCAGCAAACCCAACAAGCCCTTGGGATGCCCATTGCACTCTGCTACAGCCGAGAACAAAACACTAACTCGATGTAACAATCCCTTTATGCCCAAGTGCACATGCTGCAACCTCAGCAACGTATTAGCAAACTGCAAGGATTGGAAACAGCAACTGGATCAGGGCAATGGTGCGTGAGTAGAAGTGAAGCCAAAACAAACCGATGAGAGAAGAAGATAGCAACATCCTCTCTATGTAACATTTTCTGAAGATTACTTGTCAGAGTTGCACTACAGTCGCGGGCAAGCAACCCATAAGTGTCGTTTTCTCCTTATCCATCCACGAAGCAATGCCATGCACTGTACATTGTCTGCACGACCAGTTGTCCCCGTATAATACTCTCCCTGTGCCTCATTAGCTAAACTTATTTGAGTCTTATGTACAAATATGTTTATTGGTGCCTCTAGTTGAGAGGAGGCCAACCACCCGGGGTCGCTTGAACCTGGGTGCTCGCAGGTTGTTTTCTCCTAATCCATCTACGAAAGCAGTACCACGTACAGCAGATTGCACATTGTCTACGTTTCACGGTAACCAGTTTTCTCTTGCTTCGAATAAGAAAAAAAAATCACTTTTGTAAACAGGTATATCTATACCAATGTAAATTGTGCAACAGTAACCTCCCAACCTCTGAAGTAGGAACCTAGTAACTGTTCGCGCACTGCATTTACCCGAATTTTGAATGGTAAAGTAAAGTGCAGCAGCCGTCAGTTGGCCCCCAACATGGAACTGGAACGAACCAGAATCGCACAGCATAGCCCGATTCAGATAGTTTGCTGGAAAGGGGCGGAACAGACATGGGTCAGGGGGCTTGCGTTCAACTGAACCCCTAGCAAATTTGGAAAATAGACCGGCTTCCCTCTACTCCACGCACAGGCGAAATTCCACAATAAACTGTCTAATCCGTCCAAGAAAGAAAGCCAGAAAGGTTGAGAAAGTAGGAAGGGGAAAAAGTCCTGCAGCACAAAACGAGAAGCTCATCCAAGTAGCCAAGCAGGGTAGGGTCTTACCAAGCGAAGCGTCTTCTGCTCCTGCGGAGGGGTTCGATGGTCGAGTGTTCGTTTGAGACCTTGCGACGAGGAGATGGGAGTCAACCGATCGGCGGCCTCGGATGTCGTTTCGGCCAGCAGTCAGCACGGAAGCGGGGAGAGAAACGAAGCGGATGATGATTCGTCAGAGCTGGAGGGGCCAGATGGCAGTGACTTAGACATGCAAACCGTCTTCAGCCACATCGAACACGACCTGGGTCACGGCCCAACAAAAGCGCGGCCCCTTAAGCTGCGCCAGCTCTTTGTTTAATTATTGCACGGTACAACACACACCCATAAGGTACACACATTTAGGGTCTGTTTGTTTCACTATCACTAAAGTTTAGTCTGTTTTTGTCCCTAAATTTCTAAATACCCCTTTACTTTTAGAGTCTTTAAACTTTAGTAGAGCTTTAGTTAGTCGTGAGGAGCCTAAAAACTAAAAGCGCCCAAGTTGTGAGAGCAAAACGCACCTTTTTAATGCGCTTTTAGTCTCTTTTTTAGTCCCTAGAACCAAACGCACTGGGACTAAACTTTAGTGATTAAAAGGAAATAAACAGACCCTTATCCTTGTAAATGTACGCACGCAAACACTGTCCTTAGGCGGAAGGCTATGGAGGTGAAGCTGGGCACCGACCTCCTTCCTCCATGCCGTCACTACAAGTTTGAAACACCACTCTGCTCTCGTACGCGCATCTCATCCCCAGGCTGAGGCCAAGCGTGTGTTAGGGAGCTTCACTAGAAAGAGTACTGAGTAGAGTAGAAAAACATTATTGCAAATCTAAAATACCTGTGATTGACACATGTATAAGCCATAAGCTAATATGTCCTTGTAAAACATGCAAGTCTACATTATATATAAGCCATAAGCTAACATGTCTCTGTAAAATACGCAAGTCTACATCAGCTGTTGCGCTAGATGTAATCTCAGACCTCACAGTTGTAAACTCGTAAGTGTAAAGCAGCCCCCTTTGTGTTGGCTCCATGCTCCGCTGCTGCTTATGAGCATCTCCAAAGACCGAGCCGGCAAATCTTTGAGATTGACGAAGTCACCATAGAGGCCTTGTTGTCGACGGGAACCTCACTTATAACTGAAAACACACTCACGGGGAGTTGAGCCTAGTTCCTCGTGATGCTATTGAGGCTGGCATGGTTGCTCGGTGTTTCAACGTGAGGCCTGTCGGGCGCTAATTGTGGCGCGCGGTTGCTCCCTGTTTTGCTGTTGCTGCTCGGTTGGCTTGGCCCTGTTCGCTTGTTTCGTTAGCCAAACTTATCAACCATTCAAATAGTATTTTTTTCTTATAACAAATCAACCAACTTATTTTATGAGCCGGTTTATATAACCGCTCAAGATGGAGGAACACATAAGCAACTGTACACTTCCATCGTTTCCTGTATAATCAGATTGCAATGGCTTTGTTTTAATTTTGTTGCTTTCGACCTCTCTCATTAGATGTGCCCAAACTGATCGAACGAAGTCTTGCTTGAATAAAAAAAAGAAATTAGTATATTTTAGATTGAAAAAAATAGGTGCGTGATGTCCGACTGTTCCTTTTTCTTCATGAGATGAGATAGATTATATTTGTTCACCGCGGAATCAATTTTGTTTTCTTAAAGACAATAGGGTTTGCTACCTCATGTTGGTATGCAGTTCGATATCATAGAAGAGGTTTGGATGTTTTAGGGGTATGCAGTTCGATATCATAGAAGCGGTTTGGATGTTTTAGGTTAGCTATGGAGGTCAAATAAGCTTTGTGGTTAGAAAAAAGTGCACAAACAAAAGGAAGTCATGTAGATACGTTGTGCAAATGAGGTCATAGATTGCAAGATAAAAAATCTAAGAATCTTATCACAAATTCATAGACACAGAGAGAACGTAGCAAATCAAGTAGAGGATGCATTGAATCCTGAAATACATTCAAGACAGATAGTGGTACTAAATTAATAAAAATATACAATCAAGCTCCAAAATATTACAAATCCATCCGGAAGATAGGCTTTGGCAGTGCAAGTTATAAACCCATATTATAGGACCGCACTTCTGCTTCGTCTTGTATGCCACAGGAATACAGGATATAGTCCGGAAATCTTTTACCTCGCGACTCCTTTGTGGCGAACTGCCAAGGGGGCCGTTCAAATTTAATACCTGTGGTTTTAAATGACCATTTTTTTCAAGTTGAACTTGAACATAGGGTGGCTTGCTACTAAATATTAATTATCTTATCAATTGATCTTATCAGTTGTTCGAACATTCTTTTTCTCCCATTAAAGAAATCAGCCGGTTTAATTTATCACCGGCTTATAAATTCAGCTGAACAACTTGCTGAGAGAGAGTTACTAGATTACTCCCTAATTTATTTTCCATGCTCAGGGACATCCTTCGATCAGATGATGATTCGGATGAGGTGCAATGTTGCCTTGCCTCAGAGGATTCATCCAGTGCAAAAACAAGTCCACCTCTTTCTGTGTGTGTCGGCATTCGCCATGTGAACGGGGAGTGTGTTTCTTTTACAGAAGTCGCAAGGGAAAAGGAAACCAGTACGATCACTGTCGCAAAAGAGGATCAAATTAAAAGGCAGCTTTTGTACCTTTTCTGGATTAGCATTTTCTCCCTCCTCTTTTCACAACACCTATAGAAAGAGTCTCTGAAGCATAAAGCACATGAGTACAAGACCAGGTCGCGCGGCAAAGGGAAGTGAGTGGAGCGCGAATTTCGGTGTTCGTTGAACCTGTATATTGACACCTCTTCGAAAGCTTTCAGAATTATCACACCCATGAAAAAGTTTTGGCTCGTGAGTCGTGACGTGTCGTTCACGGTTACATTGTGGCTGATATAGGTGTAATAGTATGGAAAAGCTTTGATGGCCTGGGTGATTTTGATGTGCAGCATGGTAAAGCCAAGTCACAAATAGATGGTTTATCCTCCCAAAAATATTCAGTAACCAAAGCCAATTATGGGTGGTGGTGCAGTGGTGCTGGTGCTGCTGCTGGTGCAGCTGAAAAGTTTCTGGCCATTGCCAAAGATGACATTTTTACACAAGAAGCAGGAAGCTCACATTGATGGGTTGAGGGAATCATGCAAGTGCTGATGCAACTGCAGGCACTGCAATTGCAAAACAGCAGAAAAAGCGTGACTGCCTGGTTCTCTGATTAACACAACTGAACTCTGCTACTCCATCCCTACTAGACCACTCGAGGTCAACCCAACTGTAATACGTGATGTACAGCTTCTCCGCGATCAGGGAGAAAGGATCAAATCATCAGCTGATCTGATCATCCAGGGCTAGATGCTAATGCCGCAGAAGCACGTACAAGCTCCTCTGGAACGGCCGGTGATCAATCAGGAGTTCAGGACGTTTTCATTGGCGAGCAGTCAGGGCTGAGACCACCTCGTTCTTCTTCCCGTACATGACGTTCCACGAGTCCAGCGTCGGGAACAGCGGCTGCTGCTCCGCCGCCGCCGCGGAGGGCGGGGCAGGCGCGTACGGTGCAGCAGCAGCAGCAGCAGCAGCGACGTGCGGGTGCGGCGCGTGTCCCGTTCCCGCCGCCTGGAGGAAGTGCTCGACGCCGAGGTGCGGCAGGAAGAGGCCGAGGCCGAGGCCGTCCTGCTGCTGCTGCTGCTGCAGCTGCAGCTGCAGGTCCGCCTCGTCGGCGCCGGTGACGCGCTGCACCATGGCGCGGAAGGTGGCGGCGTCGGTGCTGATGTACGTGGTGGGCGCGCGCTTGACGGCCGCGGCCGGCGCCGCTTCCCCGCGTGCCCGCCCGCCGGGCCCAGCCGGCACCGCGCGGACGACGACGGGGACAGCGACGACGGCGCTGCCGCTGCGCCCATCGGGGCACAGTCCGCCGTCCCTGCCACGGCGCCGTGCGCCAGCATCGCCGTCGTCGTCGCGGCTGCCACGGGCGGGTCGGCCGCGGCGTGGTCGGAGAGGGAGAAGTGGAGCGCGCGCGCGATGGCCGCGTCGGCGAAGGAGTGCGACAGGAGCGCGGTCTGCGTCGCCACGCCCGCGCAGGAGACGGCGTCCATGGCGTCGCTGACTGGGCTCTGCTAGCTGCAGCTGCAAGCGGTGGCGACCCTGGGTGTGAGAGGAGTGGGAACGGGCGGACTGAGTGTGCGATGGAGCTGCGAGCGGCGGGCGGAGGTTATAAAGGACGGAGGCGGCTGGGAAGGCCTGGGACCTGTGGGATAGAGGAGGGGGGCAGCTGGTGCGGGCGGCGCGTGGGCGGTGCTGCGTCGTCACGGCAGCCAACGGCGGGGGGCGGGCGATGGATGGATGGATGGATGGCGATGTGGACGGACGCGTCCTGCGACGTGCGTGATGGTGATGGCAGCAGCGTCATCGCATCGCATTCGCAGCGGCAGCGCATGGATTTGGCCGCTTGGGCAGCGTGGTTCGCTTCTGATTTCTGAATCAATGGACTGGGAGTCTCGGACCCAACTCTTGTCTGGTCTCGCCGATTTGTTGGTAGGTGCCGCCGTTGCGTACGTCCGTGCGACCAGAGCCCGATCACGTCAAACGTCTAGAGAGCGGAGACCGGCATGTCCACGTCCCTTGGCCGCCTTCGCTCGCGACTACGGACGGGTAGTGGCTACGGCCAAGCTTTTCCATTTCCAAATGCCCTTAAAAAAAAGCTTTTCCATTTCCACATCGACGGTTTGGTGTTCTTTCGAGAGAAATGAGTGGTTGATAGTCCGTACTAGTTCTAGTTTATTTTGTAGGATTTAGACCGGCCCATATATATTATATCTCGATTACACATACTTTTTGTATGAAGAAAATTGACCGTGCCAGGCACGTTGTCCTCGCAGCAGCAAGACTGCAACTATGCAAGAGCATGCGTGAAAGAGGTCAAAGTTCAACCAAGATCTAGAAGCGATCTGTACTGTAATACGTCCTTTTGGAAAACTTGTCTCGTCCGTTTTCAGTCTTCTTTTGGAGATGCCCCCTGTCACCTCTCTTTCTCTTGTACATTTTCAGTGCGCCTTTTGGCCTCTCTCTACTGCATAAAGTTTGCTGTTACCTCGCCACGAGCATATATATGGACACGCCAGCACCCTGCACACTGAAAATGACGAACGAACCTTCTGCGGCATCGAGTTAGCTTCAAGTTTTTCCAAACCTCCCCCTTTCTAGCATATCGCCCCCTTTTGATCAGAAATAAAGACGAGATTGAATGATACAGTATGTGCGTTATCATGAATCTGATCTTATGCATCCTCCGCGAAGTAAAGCATATATCCGCTGGACATCTCGAAATAATCCGGAAAAACTAAAAGCGTCGCCGGAGGGTCTGCAGACTAGTGCAGCAGTATGTGTTCGTTCAGCTGATCAATCATGTGCAACTCACTCACCGTGCCGTCGCCGGAGGGCTTGCACCGAGTCTAGTCCACGTCCAGGCTATCCAGCGGCAAACTGTTTTGGCAACTGGAAATGGGTCTGAATAAAGATTCCTGATGCTTGTCAGCGTTGACGTTTGGAGACCCAACTGCTCCATGATAGGGCCCAACTCTCATCACCAGGCCAGGGCCATGCCAGCGGCCGGCCATCATTCTTCCTGGATTCCTTTTCTCCTAGCGCCTTGTTCGGTTGGAGGAAGTTAGAAAAAGTTGCAACTGTAGCATTTCGTTTGTATTTGGTAAATATTGTCCAATCATGGCCCAATTAGGCTCAAAAGATTCGTCCTCGTGATTTACAACTAAACTATGTAATTAGTTATTTTTTTACTTATATTTAATGCTACATGGGGTAAAAATTGATATGATGGCAATGGAAAAAGTTGGAATTCAACTCCAACCGAACAAGGCCTAGGTAGGGCAATGATATCACAGTCACAGCTCACACGCTCCTAATCTCACGCCACTGAAACATTCCACTGTACAACATGGAAGTAGTTTGGCAGGCAGATATCGTTGAAATCGAATGAGATACGTAGCTGATAGCGCCAGAAATCACTGAAATGCTGCAAGATATGACAGGAAAGAAAATGGTTTTCCCCCCTAGTTGTAGTAGTTGGAACAGAGGACTGGAAGGTAAACTTCCTTTTCATCTAAATAAAAGAGAAGAAATATTGTTTCCACCATGAACAATTCATCAGGCAGGATTTTTTTTCCAATCAATGAGTTTTGTCAACGCAAATGAGTATGTCTTTTTCTATTTCAAGGACGAGTTTTGTCTTCGGATATCACCATGAAACGAAAAATAAAACCTTATTATATAATCTATTTTTCCTGTGGAAAAGCTAATGGAAGCTCTGTGACTAGGTTAATTGGTTATTTGCAGTTCAACCCAATCTTACCATGATGTACTTTGATGAGGACATGGTGATATCAGTATGCGGTAATCAACCACTGCCACACACCATTTTGTTTGCTTAGACTTGCCGGCACGTCTAGGCGCCAGCGCCACAATATAATAGTCCGCGTGTGATACTCCCCGCTTTGACTTGCTGCGTCTGCGTCTCCTTCACTTGGTCCTTTCTGTTGAATTCATGACCGGGGCCTTGGGGTATTCTAATCTAAAGCCGAATAGCCACAAGCTGATTTTTTTTAATAGCGCATATAGTATACTTAGCTAGGTGCTAAAGTCACCAAACACTGTAAGATGGTGACAAGGAAGCTATGATTTAAAATGTCCTCTTTGTTATAAAATGATTTCAGAGGTCCTTGTATGACCATAAGTAAAGGATAAGTTTAGATGATATCTCATTTTATCTTTTGATATTTATGGGCTGCTTTAAGAGCATCATACCCTCAATCCTACCTAGGGACTAGGGACTAGGTCAATGGCTGATAGTACAGAGTAGTATACGTACCTAACATCAACGACAGGAAGCTCGAAGCTGGTTCATTCTTCCTGATAGCAACAATCTACTGACGAGGAACTACAGATGCATGTATGCATATTCTTCTCTTTTCTAGAAAAAAAAATATATATTGCACTACTGGTGTTTGATGTGGCTCATATTTCAACCATAACCACTGGTGATGCTTACTGCTTCAGGTACATATATCTATCCTCGATTCCTCTAATTTATAGCAAAATCTTCTAAGCTACCAGGGGTGTTTACCGTCCGATCATGAGGATAGCCCTCCTTTCTTCTTGAACCTTCTTTATTTTTATGCAAGTGAATCTACTCATAGATCTCTTGTTCATCTTTATCCGTTGTGCCCTTCTAATCTCGGTGAGCCAGAACACTTTACTCCCTCCGTCCCAATATAAAGGACGTTTTAGCCTGGACGCTGGTCATTCATTCACTCAATGAATCGGACATTGGGGCGACGAAATACAATGATGGATCTCGTGAACCCGGGACAGAAAATTTGAATGCCTGGACGTCCTTTATAGCGGGACAGAGGGAGTATGTCGTAGTGGCCTTCCAACGAGGGCCTTTAGCCTTCCGGTGATGTCGATCCTCCGACGCTTCGTCTAAATGGGTAGCGATGCTACTAGGTGTGCGGGGAATGAGGAGACCACTTTCTTGGTAGAGAAGCTCTTGGATGACACTTTTGTGACTGAAAGTTGAACGAGAGGATAAGCCTTACTACCTCGTTCCATTTCATTTGCCGCACACACAAAGATTTAAGCTTTGACCAATAATTTGGCTAACAATTTTTAACTATTATAATACGACCTTTATATGATTAGATTTATAAGAAATTATTATTCAATAATTATAAGTTTATAAGTATAAATAACTAGTAGAAATGTAAGGAGTTTATAATGGTTAAAACTATGAATTAATAGATACATATATATGGATGTAGTAGGTCAATTGCGGACATATATGGTATAGATTATTTGAACTGGACATCACCAAAATCTCATCTACCCGAACCCCCACCCCTACTATATCTGAGGGCCATCCCCCTCCTAAAATTCTAGGAGTTTTCCTTCATAAAATTATACATGTTTGAAGAACCGCATGTAATCCATGCAATTTTGCTAGGTTTTTGCTTACAAACGAATGGTTTTTTCTTAGAAACGGTTTAAATTTTTGCAAAAAAAAGTTATCGAAATATATTCATATGTGGTCTTGTTTTGAAGAGTTTATTACGAGGAACACCATGGTGCAATTGGATTTTAATTACGATACTTGGTTTGGGTTGCTAAGACTTTTTTCTATTTTAAAAGAAATAGTTAATGGGAAATAAATGAGGCTTAGTGGGCGTAACTAATTTGATGACATCACATGACATCATTTTTCAGGATTGAACCAATTAGAGGCGGAAGAATTCCTTTTTGGGGGTTAAAATTATAGAAGTTATAGATATGATATAAAACAAATAAATGATCTAAGTGTAATTTAGGAGATCGTATCATTCTAACTTGCAGAAGACAAAATGAAACTAACGGAGTAGTAACCTACGTCTTCTTGTCTAATTGGCGTAGTGCAAGGTGGAAAAGGCCAGATCGTTACGGGGCTGAAAGGCTCTTATCTGGGCCTGCCCCTATGATGCTATCCGTTCTGAAACTATCGGGTTGGGCCGGGAAGGCTACTTGGTCTTCTCGCCTGGACAATGTCGGAAATCGCTGCCTAGCTATGTCCAAGCCACCGGGCTCGAGTTTTTTTTTCTTCCACACCCATTATCGTGTTCGTGTCCTCGTTGTCTATATACTATAGCATTACAGAGACAGAGGTGCTGGTACGTTTGATCGACGCTGAGTAGTGCACCGAGGAAAAGGCAGTCACTTGACGACCGTACCGTTTTTATCTCGACTCTCGAGAATGGTACGTAGAACAAAAATGCCTATTGTTTATTGTCTCGTTGCTGCACTCTATCTACTGTTTTGTAATCTCTTGTTTGAACTGGCGAATACTATGCGAGTGGGCGACAGGGGCACAAAGGCATCGCCGCCCGATCCGCGGCTGAAGTGTCCGGAGCTGTAAGCCTGTAGCAACTGGTGGTAGTACTAGCCATGTGATTGCGGTTGCGGCTGTGCTGTTTGGCTCAGCCGCTTTGCGTTACCTGCACTGTAGCCAGCCAGCCAGCCGCCCAGCCCCGCCCAACCCTGTCCGGCCGCGCCCGTGCGGCAGCAGCTGGTCCATGCCCGTCGTCCATGCGTGGCCGCGGCACGGCCGCCGGCCGGTGGGCATATCTGCAGTGCCCCGGCAGGCACGCAGCGCAAGCGCATGTGCCATAAAGGCCATCCGCGCCCGCGTCTGGGCGCTCACATGTACCGCCCGGCCCTACGGCAGTAACCATGGGTTTCTTTCTGGTCCTTAAAATTGTCGCCGTCTTTTTTTTTAATTAATTACCTGCCCGTCGATCGGCTTTTCTTTTCGGCCGCGTGCAGCGTGCGTGCTGGTGCTGCCTGCGTCGCTAGGGCCATGGACCATGGTATGGTATTCAACGGATATACCACGCGCGTGTACGTATACTGTACGCCTGTAGGTACATGCCGATATTTTCTTTTCCAATGGAATTGACGAACAGGGCCGCCTGCGTACGGCGGGATTGTTGTTGTGCTGCTGTGCTGTGTGTCAGCGCGGGACACGGTTCCACTTCGGCGCTTCAATGTCTCCATTTACTATCAGGGTCCTTCGATTCCGTCTCCACTGCAATAACGCTGCGTTATTACGGGGAATAAATACTACAGTACTCCACTACACAGTTTGGGTCCCCAGAGCAGGAAGACTAGTTTAACGAGCATCGTGCACGACTTCCGACCATGAGTAGTACAGTAACGAGCATTGGATAATCATTCATTCCGTGCTCGTCTGCGTCTGCCACACCTTGAGCGCGCAATGAGTGAGCCATCACAATCAGGCAATCAGCCCTCGATCGCCTCTCCTAGAAGTAAGCGCGAGCTTAAGGTTACTAGCTGTCACCTGGCCCTGGGCTGCTGCTGCATCATTGAGCTGAGATGAGCGTGTGCAAAAGCCGATCCCTCCCGCCACCCAGATGGCCAGATCTCGACGCACAAGTGCACAAGCACGCCACCTACACCGTGCGTGGTCCGTGGCGCGGCCCCGGACGGACGGATGGATCCACGAAAAAGCCGCGGCCCCCTCGACGGACGCGGTGCGGGCGCGCACGGCACGAAGAAGAAAAGCGCGCTGCGGGCGCGCATGCGGACGCGGTCCCCGGAACGACATGCAGCTGCAGGGGCAGCACAGATGATGATGGCCGCCCGCGCGAATGGCGCGCAGTTTGCCGCCCGGGGGCGCCGCTCTTCATTCCATCTGCAGGGCCGGCCAGGGGGAGGTGGCGTGGGCGACCGGCGACCGGCGACCAGGACATGAGCCCAGGATAGGTTTTTTTGCCGTGCCGTGGGCTGCTGCTCTGCGCCATCGGTCGGTCCTCCCGGGGAGGGGCGGCGCGGCGACCGAGTTAATTCAGCAATTAACTCGCTCGCTCGTTGGCGGCGCAGGTGGACGAGGCGAGCGAGCGCTACTCACTGTTGGTTGCTGTCAAATGCTGCTGCCTGCTGCGTGCAGATACACAGCTGTGGATTTTACTAGTAGTAGTGGTGGGGTGGGGTGTGGTAGAGTAGCTGGAACTAACAGGAGGAGGTGTGGTAGGTGGTGGGTATTGATTGCGGCGAAGATTACTTAATGATGATGAGGCGGCCTGGCAGTGCACTGCAGTGCACTCGAGCTCTCCGTCCCGTGCGGTGCGATCGATGCCTGCTACTCCTACGTACTGTAAGCCTATTACAACAGGGAGTATCTTTCTGCATGATGCTCAGGGATTTGTCCTGATTGCGCCCATTAGCCTGTGTGCAATTGCAGTAATCATTTGTGCGCTCAGGGTCATGGCAGCCGTGGCTATCCGTCCCGGCCTGACTGCGTCCACTAGCTCGCGGCGCCCCAGTCCACCACTGATCGAAGCACTACCAGTAGTGCTAGCACAGAGCAAGAACGACGGCCACGCACGTTTTTCTGAAATCCATCAAGGAACATCCTGAGCCCTGACGACGATCACCGATGATCCCCTCCGGTCCGGGCTCCGGAGCGCACCAGTCGTCACCACGGCCTCGGATCCGGTCGCGTCGACAGTCGCAGGCACCGCACGGGCAGTCAGAACCCGCGCGCCGGCCAGCCGGGCCTGGTGCGCGTCGGCGTCGGTACAGCTAGCGCAAGGGAACAAACAAGGCCGTAGATCAGCGCCATCGCGCTGGCCGGAAGAAGCCAACAAAAGCGGCAGCAAACGCAGACGTCCGGACGAGCGCGACCGCGCACGAGAAGCGAACAAGGTGGCTTTCCACGCCGTCGTCTTGTAAGCCTCCGGAAGGGAAAGGAAGTGGGCCTCTCTTCCCCGTCCCGACCAGCTCTGCTCCTTGCTGCTGTCGCCGAGCGATTTGGGAACCAAAACAAAACGACCGGTGGTTCGCTGCCTTCATAATGCTGCAAGGAAGAAGAGAAGGCCAGCGGCCAGCCCAGGTGTGTTTGTTCTCGCCCTTCTTTTACTTGAAGGAGAGAAGCTTGTGCTCTGTCCTGTGTGTGTGTGAGTGTGAGTGTGACCACCATGGCACCATGTGTTCCGCTAAAGAAATGGAGGGAGATCTAACTAAGCACAGCGCAGAAATAATAATTCTACTCCACTTGTCCGTTTCGTCGAGCTCTAGTTTAATCAGTGTAGCAGAGTTGGTTGGTTTGGTACAGATGCGACCAAAAACCCAAATAAAACCCCGCGTCCGCCACCCCAAATCAGCGTTTTTTCTCCCCCTCTTGTCAGTCACAGCTGAATGAATTATTATCAGCAGTCGGAGGACACTGGCGATTACGAGCCGGGGGGGGCCGACGCCATGTCACCAAGGACAGCGGCACAGCGCAGCCGGCGGCCCGTGCAGGACGGAGGATACCGTGGGCTGTACCATGCTTCCCCTGTGCGCCGGCAACCGTCGTGCCACCGTCGCCTGCCTCCGCGTGTTCGGTGGCAGTGTCACCGCAGCTGACGTCTGGGCCTGCTGCAACTGCAGTGCAACGGGGGAAAGTGAAAAAGGGGATTAGCACTCGATGGCCGCCTCCCTCCTCGTCTCGCCTTAAATCATGGCGACATGAGTACTCCGCTTCAGCTTCACACGCTCAACAGTTCATCCTCAGCGACATATATAGGACCCAGACCAGCACGAGAAAGGAGTATGTAGCACTAGCACTGAACTACTACTACTACAGTCCTGCTAACGGGAAAGAGGAGAGTGATAAGTACTTCTGTTTAGTGATACTAGTGCCAACACAAGCTACTGTTTATCTCGGATAAGAGTACGATCGTGTACAAAAGGTACCTTTGTGAAGTAAAGCCACGCGCGCACGCACACACTGCTTCGGTTTTTAATTTCGGTTTTGTGATGATCCCCCAAAAGGAATTCGCAAGCCTTTTCTGCACGGCCACACTTTTTGGTTGACACTTGCTGCCAGGGAAGCCGGCCTCGAATCATGTGTAAAAAGAAATGCGGTCACCAGATCCTTTCCAGCTGCTCCTCCTCCATCCATCCCACTGGAGTCTGGACCGACACCTCACTCCCAGCTTCTTCCTCCTCCTACCTCGCCCACCCCGCACTCCACTCGGACGGACAGTACCAGCAGGCAGCAGCGCGGTGGCCGGCCTCGCAGGCTCGCACTGGTGGTCTGGTGCGGTGCTAGCCCCACTACTCCATCCACTCCCTCACCAACTCTCTCCCAGTCTCCACACACGCCAACGCCATTGCCGCTGCCGCTGCTGCTTCTCATCGTATCCTCGATGGAGCGGCCTGCATTCCCCTCTCCTTACTCCGTGCAGCGCATTCGCTCCAGCACTGACACGGGGGAGCTCTAATGCGTCGCCGCTGCCGAATCCTCCTCCACCCGAAGGCCACCGCTCCTCTCTCGGTCTGCTGGGGGTGGAGATCCGTCAAGGCCATCTCGTCGTGTCCTTGGTCCGTCTTGGATGGCAGAATTCGAGCTTGGCCTGCTCACATCTGCAGCGGTGTCCGTTTCTTGGCTCCGTCCTTCCTGATTTCTCTCTTTTCTTACTGAAAATCCTCAAAGCTTGCATCCTTAATCCCCTCTCTCTGTTCCAACTTCCAAGAGTCTTAAACCCTACCCTGCCGCCTTTTCCATCCCGAGCTCCGTATTCCGAAAAATTCATCTCATTTGCATGAGCATTGCTTCACTTCCCTGGCCGCAAAGAAGCATCTTGCAATGCGGCCCATCTTACTGTGGCTCTCGATCTGGGCCGTGTGTTCCGCTGCCTCGGCGGGGGCTGCTGGTTCAGACATGGAGGCGCTGCTGGAGTTCGGCAGAGGCCTCCGGCAAGACCCGTCCCGCCGCCAGGCCACTCCCTGGAACCCCACCAGCGCGCTGGACTCCGACGGCTGCCCCGTCGATTGGCACGGCGTGCAGTGCAGCGGCGGCCAGATTCTCTCCATTGCGTTCGACGGCATTGGTCTCGTGGGCAATGCTAGCTTGTCGGCGCTCGCGAGGATGCCCATGCTCCGGAACTTGTCCCTGTCAGACAACAAGCTAGAAGGGTTCTTGCCGGGTGAGCTGGGGTCGATGGCGTCGTTGCAGCTGCTGGATCTGTCCAACAACAGGTTCTCCGGTCCGATTCCGTCTGAGTTGACTAAGCTGGCAGGTTTGGGCTATCTCAATCTCTCTTCCAATGGTTTCAGTGGCGCATTGCCGTTGGGTTTCCGGAATTTGAGGAAATTGAAGTACTTGGACCTTCACGGCAATGGCTTTACCGGCAAATTGGACGATGTATTTGCTCAGCTGCAGAGCCCAGTCCATGTTGATTTAAGCTGCAACCAGTTCTCGGGGTCCTTGGCATCGATCTCTGACAACTCATCTGTGGTTAGCACGCTTCAGTACTTGAACGTTAGCCACAATGTGCTGTCAGGGACATTGTTTGGCAGTGTTCCGATGCCTCTGTTCGACAGCCTTGAGGTTTTTGATGCGAGTTTCAATATGCTCAGTGGCAATATTCCGCAGTTTAATTTTTGATCTCCCTCAAGGTGTTGCACCTGCAGAACAATAATTTTTCTGGCTCCATCCCAGAAGCACTCTTTAGGGAGACCTCTATGGTGCTGACTGAACTTGACCTTAGTTGCAACCAACTTACAGGTCAGATAAGTTTCCTTCTCAGTCTCATGTTTACCTTAAACATTGCATTCAGCTCGCTCTTATGCATGTTTCTTACCCCCATAACATTTTCCTGATACTTAAACCAGCATATTATAATGGGACATGTGTAAAGGATTGATGTTATTAAATCACTGACCTGCCACCATTTTCTTTTTCCCATAATAGGCAGTATACTTTGTTTTGCGACTAAACAATACATACAATTTTAATTTTAAATCATACGTGCAAGAAGTGTGGATCAGCTGAAACACCTATTACACATGAAAGGAAATTGCTCATTTCCTTCTGCAGTCACAATGAAAGTTTCTGAGTTCTAACTCTAGTTTACTGACTACTGGTGTACTAATTGCCATTATACTCCAAAGATACATTTGCTGTTATTGATTGTTCAATTTTGAGTCTTCCAATGTGCACAGCTAAAGCCATGTTTTTCAGCGAGTTGTCTCACATTTTGTACTAACTACTACTGTTTAGATCAATGACACAAAAGATAATATATTTGCTGATCAAGTTTGGTCATTCCCAGCTATATCATAGTAAATAAATGAATTAGGAAAATGGCAATAGGAAATCTAAGTTATTGACAACATTTTTTTTTTTTTTGGTGCTGTTGATTGCAAGTTTAAATAAGATAGATTGTGAGATTTGTAAACCTTTTTCGTTTAAATGGTAATTGATTTAAATTCCTAAAACATCTCTTGCCTAACTTTGGTACTGGCAAGCATTCTATGTTTTCAATCATTTATACAATGTATAGCATTAAACAATCATAATGCTGTTGCCTCTATTTACTGCGTTCCTTTTTTCTTACACAGGTCCAATTAGACGTGTGACATCAACAAACTTGAAATACTTAAACCTGTCACACAATAGTCTTCAGGGAACTTTACCAATCACGTTTGGAAGCTGTTCAGTAGTTGATCTGAGTGGAAACATGCTGTATGGGAACTTATCAGTTGCCCGAACATGGGGAAATTATCTCCAGATGGTTGATCTGAGCTCAAACAGATTAACGGGAAGTTGGCCAAATGAGACAACCCAGTTTTTGAGGCTGACGTCTTTGAGGATTTCCAACAACTTGCTATCAGGAGAACTGCCAATTGTCCTTGGAACCTATCCAGAGCTGATTTCCATTGACCTCAGTCTTAATGAGCTGCATGGACCTTTGCCTGGAAGTCTGTTTACAGCGGTTAAGCTGACTTTTCTAAATCTTTCAGGCAACAGTTTTGCAGGGACTCTCCCCCTTCGAAATTCTGATACCAAGAACTCAACTTCTATAGACTTGTCCATTTTTCCTGTGCAAACTTCAAACCTCTCATATGTTGATCTTTCAAGCAATTTTTTGAATGGCTCACTGCCTATGGGCATTGGTGATTTGAGTGCATTGACATTGTTGAACCTTCGTCAGAACAACTTTACCGGCCAAATCCCAAGATCAATCACCAAACTTAAGAATTTGTTATTCATTGACTTATCAAGCAACAATTTTAGTGGTAGCATACCTGATGGCCTCCCTGATGATCTGGTCGAATTTAATGTTTCCTACAACAACCTGTCTGGCTCTGTTCCAAGTAACTTGTTGAAATTCCCAGATTCATCTTTCCACCCAGGGAATGAATTACTTGTTCTTCCTCGCTCCGAATCACCAAATGGCTCTGACAAATCAGATGAGGGCAGGCACGGCTTGAAGCGTGGGATACTATATGCATTGATTATCTGTGTTGTTGTATTTGTTACTGGAATTATTGTGCTTTTGCTTGTTCATTGGAAGATCAATAGCTGGAAGAGTGGTGAAAAAGGTACTGGCCAAGGTAAACAGCATGTGACTCAAGGCCAGAGTGCTCAGAGTCAGAGAAGTGCAGAAACTTCAACATCTGAAATGCAAGATGTAACATTAGGATTGTCACCTTCTGCAGAGTATGGAGCTGTTTCATTGCATGGCAAGGAAAGACAGCATGAAGCCCAAGATGTGCCAATTGGTGCTGTGTGTTTCAACGAACCAGCAGGTAGTAGCTCAGCCCTTAAAGACAGCATTAAGTCTTTGATGCCTTCTTTGTCATCGTCGCCTCCTGATGCGCACACCCAGCACCATCACTCTATCCTTAGAGTGCACTCTCCTGATAAACTGGTTGGGGATTTACATCTTTTCGACAATTCAGTTGTGTTCACGGCTGAAGAGCTGTCTCGTGCCCCTGCTGAGATAATTGGCAGGAGCTGCCATGGGACATCCTACAAGGCTACACTTGACAATGGGTACATGCTGACAGTGAAGTGGCTGAAGGAAGGCTTTGCTAAGAGTAAGAAAGAATTTTCCCGTGAAATAAAGAAGCTTGGTAGTGTGAAACATCCCAATCTTGTCCCCTTGCGTGGCTACTACTGGGGCCCCAAAGAGCATGAGAGGATCATGATATCAGACTATGTGGATGCCACATCTCTGTCTACGTACTTGTCTGGTAAGGTGGTTCCTTTCCTTCACTCCTTTACTCTCATCAATTTCTGTTTCATGCTCAATATGGACGTTTTCTGAACCATATTTCATCTTTCTAGAATTTGATGAGCGGAATCTCCCACCCCTATCAGTTGGACAGCGTCTGAATTTTGCAATCGATATTGCCCGCTGTTTAGATTACCTGCACAACGAGCGGGTGATTCCACATGGCAACATCAAGTCTTCCAACGTCCTGATTCAGAACTCCACTCCATCTGCTCTGGTAACTGACTACAGCCTTCACAGACTGATGACGCCAATCGGCATGGCCGAACAGGTCCTAAACGCTGGTGCCCTAGGATATTCCCCACCTGAGTTTTCAAGCACCAGCAAGCCATGCCCATCTCTGAAGAGTGACGTGTATGCCTTTGGTGTCATTCTGCTGGAGTTGCTGACAGGGAAGATTGCCGGTGAGATCATCTGCATGAACGACGGGGCGTGGTCGACTTGACCGACTGGGTGAGGATGCTGGCTCTGGAGGAGCGTGTCTCAGAGTGCTACGACCGGCACATCGCGGAAGTTCATAGCTCGGAAGGTGCCCCCCCAATACGCTAGATGGCATGCTGCGCATAGCGATCCGGTGTATCCGATCGGCATCGGAGAGGCCGGAGATCCGAACGGTGTTTGAGGATCTCTTGTCCCTATCGTCGCGACCGTAGTAGCTCTTGATAGTGTACATCTCGTACTTACATCAGCTTGTGGAAACTTGGAGGTATACTAACAATTGCTAGGATTTTGGGGTGATGTGTGTGCAGTCTCCTTGAGCATTCATTGTTTGGGTCGCTCTTTCTGGGAATAGTTGATTCGTTTTTAGTTAGTCCACAGTTTTAGCAGTAGATGATTGTGAGAATAAGTTTGTGCATTGTGATTTCAGACATCAGAAAGGAAAATAAAGAAAGTCTTATTGATTTGTTGATTTCCTATGGTATGCATTCCTATGTAACAACAACCAAATGCCCAAATATCGGCAAGTAGATATTCCAAGATTCTCTTCTAGAACTTCAGAGCATGAGCTTGTAATTGAGAACCCAGCGCATTTTGTGAAATATTTTCTGACTTCCTGAAGAAAAAGAGAGGGAGGTTGGCAAAGGCACTGCCCATTTTCGAGTGTCTTCCTAGGGGTTTTGTTCCCGTAGGTTGCTAGAGGGTCTTAGAAGTAGAACACATCTAACAAGGTTCATTGGGTGGATAGTGCCTAGGTGAAGCACTATATCATCCATGAATACTTTAGTGAAGTTCTACATCATCCACGAATAGTTTACCTGGTTGAAGAGATTAGAATGGTCCCTTTGTAAAAAAAAAGAGAGAGAGAGAGAGAGAGAGAGAGAGAGAGGGATGGTTTTCTAGGCTTAAGTGTTAAGTCTTGTTTGACTTGGCTCCAGCGTCTTGCAATTTTATTATAGTGTGCAGAGGAGCTAGAGCCTATGAAGAAAAAAAAATAGTGGTTGTACCGGCTCTGGTTTATTTTGAGAGGAGAGAGAATATAACTTCTCAATTCTCATTATAGTATCTGAAAAAAGAAAGCCATAGCTAGATCTGCTGAAGCTCTATCAAATAGGGTTTTCACTTTTTGTGAAATCCGAGCTTGGAGTAGATGGCTTGTTGGTGAAGTTTCTTCACCTTTCTTCCTCTTCTTTACCCACAAGCTAAAAAGTGAAAGTTCCTCTAAGCTTCATTCCTAAAAATAGCGAAGACCTTGGGGCTCCTTCTAACTAGTTAGTCTCCTTGGTAAAGGGTAAACGGTCCTCTCAAAGTTTCAATGTTCTAGACTCGTGCAACACCCTATATATACAATTGGAGGCGTTAAAGGAATAGGTTTCATTTGTGTCCAATTGAGGGCAATAGCAAATTGGTTATTTTGACATATATGTTTGTTAGTCATGACTACAGTCGGAATATGGCCAATAGTGATATTTAAAAGATTAAAATTTATGGATAGGATATATGAGTTTTTTAGGTGGTAGATAAGGAATATATACTTAGTCAATGGCATATAGGGATTTTTTTGGTTTTTAATATATATATACTCTCTCCTTAATATAAAATCATCGAACAACCATTTCAAGAAAGATTCCGACTACCATAACAAGACTGTCAAAAGTTTTTTCTCTCGAAAACCTTCTCTTCACATACACACATTCGCATTTGTCCTTGTCCTCCTCTGAGAGTGAGAGACATAGCTGGCAGATTGTCTCTATATTCATGGTATTTTGCGTATCAGTTGAAAACAAATTATATTGATAAAAAATAGAAACATTTGTGCGATATCTATGTGCTAAGAATTTCATAGTGCACATTCCATCATAAAAAAAATAGCTAATTAAGCTCAGTCTATGATCAAACTGTTTCCGATTATAATGAATGTATGTACTAGACATAGGGTAATACAAATACAAACAAATTAAAACGGTTGAAATATACAGAAAAGAAAAACCCCTTGGACAGTGACACACCTTTAGACACATAGGCGGACCGACCTATAGGGCGAGCTTGGGCGGCCGCCCTAGCTCCCCTTCGGCGAGCACCACTACTACCCCACAGTTGTCCGGCCGGGCGGGCCGACGACCAGCGTAAGCAAGGCGCGAAGCGAGAGCGGCGGCGGCGCGCCGAGTGCGAGCCGAGTATGTGAGGTTGAAGAAGGCCGGCGTGCAGCTCTGCTGGCCTTCTTGGGCCGCCTGGCCAACAAGGCCCATTTTGGCCCTTAGGGCTTAGGCGCAAGGGGCGGGGCGCACTACATCGCATTACAGGCGCACACGCATCGCTCGGGAGCAGCGGCTCGGCGCTTCGGCGAAGTCGGCGCGGGCGCTGGCGGCAGCGGCGCCGGCGCTCCCTCCATTCCCAGGCTAGTGAAGTTTGTCTCTATACATAGCGATCCGCCCTAGCTCATATTTTCGCCTGGGTCCGCCACTGTTTAGACTTTAGACATTGCTGCCTAGACATACTCCCTCCGTCCCTAAATAACTGTCGCTTCGCTTCCCGAGAAAGAAATGCCGGTAATTTTAATAAATAATAAATATTATCGATTAGTATCATAATTAGTATCATCGGAAAGATCTTTGGATCTAGTTTTTTAACAAAATTATTTAAAAATATAAATATTGCACATATTTTCTATAAATCGAGTCAAACTTGTGGCATGTATCCCACGGTGACAATTATTTAGGGACGGGGGAGTACATTCGTATCTCCCTCCGTTTCAAAATGTCTGTAAACCGTTTTCCGACAATTTTTATAAATTTAAATATCATCAATTAGGTATCATCGGAAAGATCTTTGGATCTAGTTTTTTAACAAAATTATTTGGAGATATAAATATTGTTTTCTATAAATCGAGTCAAACGCATCCCACATCAATTTGAAACGGAGGGAGTATGTCCATGCTCATATTCGTTGTTCTTGAGAGCACGCAAAGCCATTTCAAATTCGTTAATTAACAACAAAATCGAATCTAGTAGCTCGCTTTATCCCTGGACCCTGGAACACGCCAATTTCGCGGCAGGCGCCCTAAAAACCCCCCACAAACCCACTTCGGCCTTCGCCAACGGACATCGGCCATCCTTTTCCTTCTCCAAGTCCAATCGACCAATCCCCACACCTCCGTGCTCCGGACTCCGGGCTCCGCCCCTCCGCTCTCTCGTCCCGGAACCTTCTCGATGCTTCTCTCGCGAAGGTTCTCCTGCGCCCCTCGCCCGCGCCCCCTCGCTCGTACGCGGCCGGCCCCTTCCTCCATGCGCCGCCCCCACCACCCCTCCGGCCTCCCGGCCCCCGCCCCGCCGCCTTATGTCTTCCTCCTCCGCCGGTTGGCAGCACTCCTCGCACCGCCCTCCGCCGCCGCCGCCGCCTCCTCACCCCGGCGCTGACAAGGTATGCTTAGATTCTTAACAGTTTTGCCCCTTGGACCGTCTAAACGCCTTGTGCCACTGCACTGTAGGACCAGCTGTTCAGGGGGCTGGAGGCGGCGCTGGGCACCACATTCAGCTCGAGCCGCTGGCGCCGCCGCCGCAACCGATGATCCTCGTCATCAGCGGGCCCAGCGGTGTCGGCAAGGACGCCGTCATCAAGGTGACATCTCATTGCGATCCCTAACCCCCACTTACATTTGCTTCCTGCGGCCTGTGGGGCATTGGTTTCTGTTTGGCTTTACAATGCCGAGAGTGGGTTCTTCTGCAGAGGCTGCAGGAGGAGAAGGAAGGGATCCATTTCGTTGTCACCGCGACGAGCAGGGCGATGCGGCCAGGTGAAGTTGACGGGAAAGACTATTACTTCGTCAGCAAGGAGGAATTCCTGACGATGATTGAGAGGGAGGAGTTGCTTGAGTATGCACTTGTTTATGGGGGAGTACAAGGGGATCCCCAAACAGCAGGTATTCTATAGGGGTTATATCATTATCTGTTTGCATCAGAACTGTTTCTTGCCTGCAGATTGGTGTGCATACACATGCTGGAGAAATTAAGATTTTGAAAAAGCAGTAACTAACGGTCTATGATTACCAAATGCACTAACAATGGTTTGCTTATGCACTTATTGTGTTATGATTATTCAGTACAAACAACTCATCATCGCAGAAAATTTTGGTATGGCCTTGTGGGTATGAGTGGTGTGGCTGGAATTTTGCCAATGGCACTACAAAGTACAAACCTAAGTGATGTAAATAACCATAGAAGTTAGAAATTCAGTGGAGAAACCATCATATGATTTATTTACCCCAAAAATTAAATGCACACAAATTTGTACAGTTGACCTAATACCTGGTAAAAATGCAACTTATATAACACAATATGTAAAGATCGTAAACATTGTCTGGTAAAAACTTGTTCCATTAGCCAAAGGGTGCTAGATCAGTTGGTCTAGTCACTCTGGTGGCACATCTCAGGTCCTGAGTTCGAATCCTAATTGGAGCGATTTTCAGGCTGGGTTGTTAACTGTGGGGGTCTCTCCTACTGTCTTTTCGTAAAAAAAAAACTTGTTCCATTATCTGCTTGATGTGTTGCTAGGTTTGTTTAGTGCTTTATATACAGGGATAGTTACAGTATATTTCAGAGCTTTCTAGATCAAAATATTCTTGTGGCTTACCCAAGCTCATCCCATAGAAGCCAAGAAAGGGCATACTCCACTTTATATTCGAAGCAGGACAGTTCAAAGTTCAATCCATGTAGGTCACAAATATCACTACAATAGCATATGTTTGCAAATGTCAGCTGTCATATTTGCTACATATGTCGAAGTTATGGGGTACCGCAGGGAATACCATACCATGACTTGAGCATGCTGGTGACTAGTACATGTGCATTGTGTTTTAATCTGCTGTTTGATTTTTGTCTACTATAAACTGATCACTTGAACCTGCTCTATGGTGCTTGATTGAAGGTTGAAAATCTCAACATCTTATAGAGTATTGCTTTAATTCTATGGATTTCTGCAAAAATGTTGCTTCTGGCTTTCAAGGTTCACTGTCTCTAGCATTTTGTAGTGCTATGTGCTGTTTACTCAGGTTCCCTTTACATTGACTTGTTGAAAGTATCTGCTAACATTATTGACATTAATTAATAGGAGTCTCAGAAATGAAATGAAAATTGTGGACTGAATGCAATCCACCTACATAGTAGAGCCTAAGGAATTATATCTGCATTTTTCTGCATTTTGGGTAAAATTCTAGACAGGTCTGAAGAAGTGGTCTTGTGTGAAAATTGAAGATGTGGTCTACCTACATAAAGTTCTCATACTTGTTATTTTTTTCATCTAGATTCGCAACTACATGGCTAAAGGCTATGACATTGTTCTTAGAGTGGACATTCAAGGAGCAGCAACTTTAAGACAGATACTTGGTGAATCTGCAGTTTTCATATTTTTTTAGTTGCTGAGAGTGAAGAGGCACTTGTTAAAAGGCTAATTCACCGTAAAACAGAAACATCAGATATGCTTCTTGTCAGAGTTGCAACAGCCAGGGAAGAGGTGAAACGCATGAAGAATTTCGACTATGTGGTTGTAAACGCTGAAGGGAAACTTGAGGAGGCTGTTAAACAAGTGGAGTCTATCATTGATGCTGAGAAGGCTAAAATTCACAAGCGGCATGTCAATATCTAAGCTAAAGATCATGTGATTTATGCCTAGTGTTTGATCTGTTTGACGGAAAATTATCTGTCCAAGTTTGCTGAAGCGTGAAGAAATGACTTTTAAGGTTTCAGTAGCCAGAAAGTTCAACGGATTGCTGAGTTACAAGGATATGGCATGTTCTATTTAAGGAATTTCCCTGACCACAACCAGGACAGTGCACGCTCTCTGGGATATATACTCGATTCTCTTGGTTGTTATTTGTCTCTCTCTCTTTTTTACTTTGATTTTTAGTTCTGACGGAAGGAATCTAAAGTGCTGTACCAAACTAGTTCTGGGTGTATCTTATGTGACGTACTATCCTTCTCAATTTGGTACTGGGCATGCACAAGAAATCGGTGCCCTAAATAGCAAAATTGCCAGTTTTGCAGCAAAATATAAATTGCTTTGTTTTTGTCCAATGCCGGAGTAGATGTTGCTGGAATTTTTCCTCTTGCTCAATGTGCCCTTTCAATGGGGTCCTTCAGATCTGTTGGAAGCTTTTGTTTTTTTTTTGTGGGCGGGGGCGTGTGGATACTGTAAACCATGTTTGCACGGTTTAAGCATCTGATACTATATGTTGCAATTGATTTTCGGCATCATCGTTTGTGATTTGCAAGTTGCAACATTAGGCCAGTCTCATTGGGGAGTTTAAAATCACTGCTTTCCAACACATGACTGTATTGGTAACTGTGAATGAAATAGGCTCTCTCGATTACACTCTTTCATTTCGTTATTTCATAGATGATTTATATTATTTAATTCTTGCAATACGTTGTGATCTATTGTGTCATGTGAACTATGTGGTCATTATTTTTTTTTAAGAACTAGCACATTAGAATAACGCACTTTAAATTATTATACCATACCATATTATATATAGTATCATCGTCATACAGTCAGAGAAACAATTAAACAAATGTAAAAGGATTAAAGGAATAAAAAATAGAGAGAGATGAAGCCAGCTAGAAAGAGATTTGACAGCTGGTTAAACTCAATGGCGGTGGTGTCCATCAATCTGGAGAACGAACACATGCCCAGAGGGAACAGGAGCAGGTCGGCCATGGAGATTTGACGGCTGCTAGCTCTGACGAGTCGGAGCGCACAAGGAGATCAGAAGCTGCCAAGGACGCGGCTGCATCGCACCTTTTGCTCCTCCGTCAGGACGATGCGGACGACTGCGCCAGAACATCGCTAGGCACAGCGGATCGGATGAAACGAAAGGAAGCGGCTCAGTGTAGGTTTCACTCGGTTTCCAACGCATGGGAAACAGTACGAATTCGTTTCATGGCCATGAAACTCCAGTACTCTCTCTCTTCCTCGATACATGCAAAAGAGCACTTTTTGCTGACATGTCACCTCATTTAATGTGCATGAAACTCTCATGACATTTCCATTGAGACTGACCTTAGTTTAAATAATGTACTTTCTTGTAGAAACATTGGTTTCCGTTTTGCAATCATTCTTAAGCCACCCACAGCTACAGGAGGCAGGCCTGCTCTGTGCACGGCAACAATTTCACCAACCGATAAGCTGGATGGAGAAGAGACACCAAAGCATTCACCAGTTGCCACGAAAAAACTTGCCTTTAGTAAGAGCGTCTCGAACAAAACTGGACGGGCTCTGGGATGGTAATATAAAATCCTATCATTCTTTGAACGCGCGGGCTCTGAGGCCGCCGCAATATCAAACCCTAACGAGCGGGCTCGGGGCCGCCGCAATGTCGTCGGGCGCGACAGGATCCGACGCCGGCCTCCTTTTCTCCACTTCAGCCCTCTCCGGCACCGGCTGTGTCACCGCAAAATCCAGCAGCGGGATAGAGGTCGAGACCCCAGGCCTGCAGTGGGTTGCCTCCGGGCGCGGTTTCGGCTCAGCCATCTCCCGTGGCACAGAGGGAGGCGTTTTCCGTAGGTTCGAGATCTGGACCAAGAACGAGGTCTTCTACAGATCCTACCTCACCGAATGGGTTGAGCAATTGGAGGAGGCGAAGGAAGATTTCGGCGTTTGCTTTAAGATGCCGCCGCGGAGAATGATCCAGTACCGAGATCTGTTTGAGAGAGCATGGGGATGGGAGCGTTTCTTTCCTGTCTACAACCCAAGGTACCTTGAGGAATTTTACTGGCGAAATGTCAGAGCGAGTGGGGCTCAATCTGAGACCACCCTCGGTCGACAGCCAACCATTTGTGCTACCGCTGGTGTTAATCTAGTATATCTGCGTTGCAAGAAGGTTGCTTGTTCTACAAAGTCTGATGCTATCACCGGGCAACATGATGCCAATTCTGCTTGTGCCAATCACGACTTGGGTTGTGCTGATCACAGCTTGTCTGATGCTACCACTGGTCACAACTTGTCTGATGCTACCACTGGGCAACAGCATGTCAGTACTGCTTGTGCCAGTCACGACTTGTCTGATGCTATCACCGGGCAACAACAGGATGCCAATTCTGTTTGTGCCAATCACAACTTGGCTTGTGCTGATCATAGCTTGGCTATTGCCGATCACAACTTGGCTATTATTCTCGTCTATCTGTGTTGCAAAAAGGAGGCCAAACTGATTTCTGAATGGAAGAAGAAGAGGAAGCGATTGTGTTGCTCACAAAAGAAGAAGAAGGAGGGATTACTTTTTCTCTATCCTGAGATCAGGCTAAGCACCATGATTCAGAAGGAAATCATAAGTCTTGTGCTGCCAACAGAGAAAACGCCTATCCCTATCCTACCTCCTGTTGTTTATGATTGCATCAACTGTATCATGAAGGAAGCTGAGTTGATACTTGAGTGGCTGAGGTTGGGGTTCGGTCCCTACGACTTGAGCCATGGCATACGTAACCGGGTGTTTTGTCTCATAAAAAAGTATTCGCGTGCAGATCCATGTTCTGCTTCTGTTGCTACATGTGCTGTTCTGTTGGGAATCACGAAAGAGGCTGAGCTTGTCTGTAAGAAGCTGAGGCAGGATGTTAATATCTTAGGTGGAGAGAATACCTTGAGTATAGATATTCGCATGTTGGCCTTGGATATGTTGGCTAGTGATATGGATGTATATATGCTTAAGGGGGCTAGAACTGATGGCTTTTGCTATAGGAGTCAATTTGATCCAGCTTTGGCAGACATACATACATGCCTCGCATGAAAGGGAATGGCGACATAGTAAGGCTCAAGATGTTGAAATGGGTAAAGTGCACGTTGATGGTGCTCATGAGCTAATAAAGGAGAATCATGCAACCAAAAATAAGACAGTCAACGGCAATGACCAGATGCTCCCATGAGTTAACTAAAAAAAAAATCATTTGAACAAAAACAAGTTGGAAAAGGATGTGACAGTCAATGGCATAACTAGAGGCTCATGAGTTCAGAAAGGAAAATTATTCAACCAAAAACAAGCCGGAAGAGGATGTGAGTCTCCTAGAGAGAACCATCTGATTTAACACTGGAACTCCTATAAGGTCCATTTTATCACCGTAACAAATTTTCTTTTAGCAAAATGCAGCCTATATACAATGCTCACCTTACATTATAAGCACTATAAAAGACTAAGCGGACAAATATAAGATTGGTGAAGTTATTATAAATGTCTGGATGCATCTTACCACTAAACTAAGTCTTTAGAGGTGAAAATTTGGCAGCTCGTAATGTCATCTCTCGTCTCTGTGATGATCTCACTATCTGGGAAGGCAGATTTGTTGAGGCGCAAATGGTGCTTGTATCTCTGTTCGTGTACCTACTTTCCTCCCCTCCAAGCTCTTGAACTCTGTATGTACTCCCTCTGTTCTAAAAACTTCAACTTCTAGAGTTGTCTTAAGTAAGATTTTTTAAACTTTGACTGATCTTCTAGAAAAAAATCTAAGATTTATGGTATCAAATTAGTACCATTAGATTTATCATATAGTATATTTTCATAAGATACTTATTTATGTTATAGATATTGATGCTCACGAGAAAAATTAATCAAATTTAAAAAAATTTGACCGACACATTCTAAGAGTTACAGACTTTTCGGGGACACAGAGTAACAAGCACCTTTTTTTTTGTTAATGCAATCCAGGTGGGGAAGCTCTCCCCTATAGTTTCATTAAAAAAAAACTAAACAATAGTTACCTAGAAAATACTTCCTCCATTTCAAATTATAAGAGGTTTGCTTTTTTTTGCCTCAAGTTTGATCACTCGTGTTATTCAAATTTTTTTTGCAGATATAGTAAAATTTAGGTCATTTTTAAAAAACTTCTATTGATAAAGAAAGCTACGACAAAAAAGAATAATGTTTTACAAAATTTTTTTGAATAAGACGAATGGTAAAACTTGATGTAGAAAAAAATCAAACATCTTTTAAGGTGGAATGGAGGAGTTACAATGGATGCCGTTTAATTTTCTGTTTACAATAATAGTATAGAACTGATGTCTCCTTTTACTACTAAACAATAGTTACCTAAAAGTGGGTTTTTTTTGTTTATCTTTGGACTCATGCTTCTTTTCACGAGGGACTGAAAGCCAGAATTTTTCATTATAGATAAAAAAACATAAAAATACAAACAAATATGATGAGTCAAAGACTTAACCCGAGTGAAAGGATTCGTAACAAGAGCTTTAACCGTTGTTACCTAAGGTTAGTTTTATGGCCTTCTCATTCACGATACTATAACAGGCCCAACAAGGAAAAAGTCTACATAACTTTCTCAGCTATTGCAACTGGTATATTTCCCCTTTCAATCTTTCAAACGGTCTAACTAACTCCCTACCTTTCTAAAACCGGTCAAATAACCTCCCATGTGGTTTTTGGATAGTGGTTTTGCTACAATGCCAGCCGGTTTATCTTTTTTTTTTTTATTTATTCGACCGAATCTTTGAAAAATCATAGTAAATCATAAAATAAAAAATCTAACTTTGTTGGACTCCACATAAGTAGATCTACATAGTGAACATATAATATAATATGCTTTAGTACAAAATTTTTGCTAGCCTTTTTCTTTTTTTTATTTATTTTGGCTGAATATTTTCAAAAATTATAATAAATCACAGAAAAAAATTATAAAATGAAAAATCTAATTTTCTTAGACTCCATTTTAGTAGATTTACATAGTGAACATATAATATTATGATTTTCCATTTTATAGGTTCACTATGTAGATCTATTCATGTGGAGTCCAACAAAATTGGATATTCCTTTTATGATTTTTCTGTGACTTAATATGATTTTTTCAAAGATTTAGATGAAATAAATAAAAAAAAAAAAAAAGATAAAACTACTGGTACTGTAGCAGATTACCGTCAAAAACTGTCTAGAAGGTTATTTGACCAATTTTTAAAAAATAAAAAAATTATTTAAACTGTTTGAAAGGATAGAGGTGAAGTAAATCAGTTGCAATAGGTGACGAGGTTACTTTCTGGCCCAACAAGTTTTGTGTCAGTTTTGTGGCACGGGCCAAATCTCACCCAACCCAACAACGCTGCCGGGCCCGGTGCCAGTTGCGGCTGGCTTCGCGCAGGCGCAAGCGTGCCACTTTTTCGCCAGCTGCCGCTTTTGCGCTGCCACTCGCTGTCGCCCCCGGCTTGCCGCGCCCGGCTGCCGACCCCGTCCAAAACGCAGCCGTTCCCTTCCACTTCCGTCGCCGGCTTTCCGCGTGCGAAGTCGCCAAGTCAACAGCAGCACCTACCCCGCCTCCTTCCACCTCCCAAAACCCAAGCAGGCTTGCCCTCGCCGCGGTCTCAGCCAGCGAACCCTAATGGAGATCGCGGAGGCCCTGCAGGCCTACACGGGCCTCACGCCCGGGGCCGCCGCCACCATCCTCGCCCTCATGGTGGCCACCTACCTCCTCGTCTCCTCCCTCTTCGTCGCCCCCGCCCCCGCGCCGCCGCCCCAGCAGCAGCGCGAGGGGGAGAAGAAGGCACGGGAGGAGGAGGAGGAGGAGGAGCCTCCGATGCCTTTCGTGTATCCGGACCCCGTGGAGGTGGGCGAGGTCACGCTCGAGCAGCTCAGTGCGTACGACGGCAAGGACCCCGCCAAGCAGATCCTCATCGCCATCCGCGGCCAGGTCTACGACGTCTCCCGCGGGAGGTGAGGACTGCACTCCATTCTGCTCCCTCCGATTTGGTCGGGATGCGGCCTGATAGGCTGCCCATTGAACAGATTCTGCTACTATATAAGGTCATTCCAAGCTGAAACTGTTTATAAGAATCGAATGCGTAGTACTAATTGCACAAACTAGTTATAGGTGGCACCAGCTGATCTACCTTGGACGGTGAGATGGTCTGCATTAAGGTGAAGAGCTTGAGCTGCTGCGTGTAGTTAGTAGGTAGATTGTGATTTGCCAAACTAGTGAATTAGTGATGCGGATGGTCCATTTGATCCAGAAACTATAAGGCATTATTAGTCTGATATAAAAAGAATCATGAGGCCTGAGCTTATTAATTCAAATGCAGAGCAGGTGCAGATGTATAACGGTATTGGGTGTGACTTTTTTTTTTTTTTAGATAGGGGAACAAAAGTTCCAGCCTCTACCTTCCGGAGATGATACACAGCTGATAATCACAATACAAACCAAAGCTATAAGCCTTACACTCCATGCCAAAGAGAAAATAAAAAAAGTAACACAGTTCAGCTCAACTAAGGAGTACTGTATTAGTTTGTGGAATATTGGGTGCTACTTAGACGGTTAGACCTGTGAGTTATGGTTTATAAGTACATCGTGTGCCTGAGCACATGCTCAAATGGTTTGGTGACTAGAAAATGAAATGCAGAATATTATGTCAACGGTTAGTATTGTAGGCTGTAGCTCAATTTTTGTTATGGAATGACATACAGAGATGCACCAGTATCTATGATTCTAGACTAGATGTTTCATGTTTGATGATAAATATGCATTGCTATCTAGGTTAGATCTTTCATGTTTCATGTAAAATATTTATCAGGTCCAGTGTAGCTATATTCTAATAAAATTAGTCAAGTATTAAATCTGTTACATTAGTTTCCTTGATTGTAATACTCATAGTGCATAGATATTTTTATTATTCATCTGATGGAAGGTATCAGTTTACAATTTAGGGCTCCTTTGGATGCCAGCATAGGAAAAGGAAAGGAATAGGAAAATCTCAGGAATTGAAATGGCATACTCCCTCCGTCCCTTTTTATATGTCGCCGTGGGATGCGTGCCACAAGTTTGACTTGATTTATAGAAAATACGTACAATATTTATATCTCCAAATAATTTTGTTAAAAAACTAGATCCAAAGATCTTTCCGATGATACTAATTATGATAGTAATAGATGATATTTATTATTTATTAAAATTGCCGGCATTTGTATCTTGGGAAGCGGCGACAAATAAAAAGGGACGGAGGGATTACTTCTCTATTCCTATGGAAAACTGAAAACAAAGGAATTGAGATAAGATAGTCTTTGGTATGAGCTCAGGTGAAACAAAGGTGAAATAAAGGAACCGGCCAATGCTTCCATTATTTAAATCTAAACAGCTACACGTGTTGAGCATTAAAAGCAATGAACAAAGGACTTGGCCGAAAATAGCTCACATGATCCTCGGAAGAAACGCCAAAGCCTGAGCGTGTGCAAGATTTGTTTCCGCAGGAAATTTTCCAAGAGGTTAGAGCTCTTGCTTTCTTTCCTATGGAATTCTAGTATAGAACTACAATCCTATGGAACACACCCTTGACTTTTCCTGTAAACCAAAGGCATGGGTAGGAAAAATTCCATAGGAAGTTCAATCCTATGTTTTTCCTACGTTTCACCTGCAATCCAAAGGACCCTTTAACCTATAATACAATATAAGGGAGGACAACACCTTGTTTAGCTTCATTATAGAGAAATCAGAATTGTAAAACAAAAACAAGTTTTATGCTTACCTTGTCTCTCTGAACTACTTCTGGCAGCTCTGAACTAAACTACCTTGTTTACTTTAAGGCTATCTGGTTTCTGTACCTAATAATGTTTTTATGAAGTTTTCATTTGGACTCGATTGATGCTTTCTTCTCAAATTAGTGGGTCTTTACCATCGTATTTAGTTTACACTGCATTTCAATTTTGTATCCGTTACTATGGTATAATCCTGGTGTACCAAACTACCTTTACTGTTTTCCCCCCTTTATCTTCTGCAATACCAATATTTACATATTGGACTGCTTTATGCATCTTGTTTCGTTAGTTCCATTTGTTTGCCCATTGCTGTCTGGGTGACATCTCACCCCTTTCAGCTCCACATTTGTCTACAAAGTTGTACTGTCTTAGTTTGTGGAATCACATGTACTACTGTAGTTTGGTCACTATTGTTTATCCTGTAGCCTGCAATTAGTAGTGTATATAGCTATTGGCGGGTACCCTTGATTCCTTGCTTTGTTTAACTAGGCTGTTGTTTCAACAGGCAACAAGCATATTTGTATTGTTGAGACTGTCTAGATTCTAGAACTGATACTGTAGTTTTCTAATGGGGTGTTCCTTTGGCCCATATACTGCCAAGGAATTAGTTATATAGGACTGTCCTTCAAATAATTTTCCACAAAATGCTTCAGTTTGGATTCTGATTCTCATATTTGAGCTTGACACGTGTGCAATGTGTTCTCACTGCTGTTGATGATATATGAACATGTTTCCTACTTGCTGATAACTATCATACATTTGTTATCACGTTATTATGCACAAGCAGAATGTATGCATTTTATCAGATTCTGCAATTTTCTCTGATAACTATCACACACGTCATTACCGGATATATAAAACGTGGTTTTCCCCATTGATCACAGAGTCATGATTGTGTTCCCTGATATTTTTCCCTCAGGCTCTTTTATGGCCCTCAGGGACCATATTCCTTGTTTGCTGGGAGGGATGCAACCCGGGCCCTGGCATTGATGTCATTTGACCCAAATGACCTCACTGGGGATTTGGACGGCCTAAGCCCCGATGAGCTGGAGGTGTTTGCAAGATTGGGAGGAAAAAATTCAAGGAGAGGTATCCGAGGGTGGGTCACCTTGCCTGTCAAGATGCAGCAGGCAGCGGTCAGAGCACTGCTCGGCTTCATCACGAGGATGGGGACGCCTAACTCCACTGGTTTGTCTCGTCCTCTGTTTTTTACTAGCTGGGTTTCACTTCATCCCGTAGATCTGATGCGCTCACTTGTGGGTGACGCCGCTGTCGTCATAGTGTGCTGTATATGTATGTGTGAGGTGTGTCTACTGACTAGCGTACCTGCTATGTCCCATTTCTTTTGGGTTTGTAGCGGCTAAGGAAATTTTGAGTGTAAAAAAACTGGATACTTGAGGAACAGCCCATGTTCAGGTCTTGGGTGTATATGCGTGATTTGTGTCATGATTCGTGGCTTTGTTGTTGACACAACACAACAACGATCCTGCTGTCAGCTACTAAAGCACCATAATTTGCGGCCAATGCTTAGCTTGATTACTTTTCTTTAGCGTTGTCGGAAAACAGCATCAGCATTGGCGTTGGCGTCCATTCTTTTGCCAGATTCCTCACTTTTGCACACATGATGCGTCTACTACGATTGATGGTTGTTTGAGACCTGTCGCCCCCAGCTCGCGGCATTGCACACCATACTTTTGTGTGAGCCGTTTTAATCTTTTATATGGCTGGAGCTGGAGCCTTGGGCTCGTTTCGTTCGTTTCTCGTCATCTACTACTTGCAATCTTGAGCCCCCTGTAGATGCAGTGTGATGACCAGCACGACGCGGGTGGGCGTGGTCCTCCCGTCCGTGCTCCGGCGGGGTCCGGGGCGCGAGCAGAGGGCACAGCGGGAGGCAGGGGAGCGCACGTCTGCTCACATGGCGTGTCCCCGGGCATCTACTCTACTACAGCGTGCCACAGCCCACAGGCGTCGAGCAGCAGGCAGGCGGCAGCGCTATCCATCTATCCGTCGCCGAGTCGCGTCATGTGGCGGCAGGAGCGGGTCGGTCGGTCCAGTACAATCTGGAGCCCCCTCACGCCATAATCCACGCTGCGTTGCCGATGATGGGCGATGACAGGCACGGGCGCCACCACCCGCTCGCCCGGCCGGCTCAACCACCCCTCGTCCTCTTCTCCACCTCTCTTGTACCCTCGCGCCATAATCCAAGCGGACGGAGTCGAAGGCAGCCATTGGACAACCGGAAGGCCGATCCGGAGATTCACCACATCTGCCCGTGCCTTTCAGTGGCCGACCTACCAGCCTCCTCCGGACCCGCGAATTCTCTCGAAGAACTTCACTTGCTCCTCACAGCCCCAGCTTGGTTATTTGGTAGTAGATAGATCCATCAGAACATGTTGAACGCATTAGGAGGGGGGCCAGTGTTGCCACTGTTGCTTGAAAATATCGTGGCAGGCGTCGGATGGATGACATCAATGCCGCTGCCCTACCCTGCCCTGCTACGTCTACTTTGGGGTATCAAGATCGGACGGTATGGCTCTGACATTGACGTCTTAGATTAGATTAGATGAATATTATACGCAGGTGATCATCCCTCCGAATTTTCTCGTAGCAAACCCTGTCGTTTTACACGAGGTGACGAGGCTCTGCTGGTCCATCCATGCCGCGGTGCATCCTAAGATTCGCGTACAAGAGGAATTGCTTTGTTTCACAGTAGACAATTCACAGAGTAGTATCACTCTTCTTCTACTATATGTTGTTGGACTCTTTAGCTAGACTTAAAGGATAGCTGATAATATAAATCGACTGATTTATTCTGTGAAAAAAATATTGTTCTATCTGGCTGATAAGTAGGCTGATGAGACAATGCTTGATTTGCAAAGAGCATGAAGAAAAAGTTCAAGTGCGGCCTTCTTCTGCTCGTCACTTATTGGGAGAGAATCTCAACGATATTTCAATGCTTGGTTGGCTGGCCATCTTGCACGGACAGGCTGATTGCCTGACTAGTAGTTTTCGACATAATGCATCAAAGTGCACTCTGGACAGCCCTCGAAACGCTAGCGGATACATGAAAGCAACGCAGCAGGGCATCCAGTGCACGCCTAATTGAAAACACGTTCCACGTTCTCAAGATTTCGGCAGAAAGTGGGAAAAAAAAAACACATTCCTAGACAAGAACAATCATAATACTCCAGCGCTCCAGCTCCGTCAATGAATGATGTATCATCTATTGTAGGAGTACGCTACTATGGAGGAGGAGGTGATTGGCTTGGATTCCCGTCTCGTCCATGATGGATGGACTGGAGACACGCGCCTTTTGGGTGGTCTTTTGGTGCGGGAGCCCATCACCCTTCGCGTTGCCTTCCTTTGATGCCGGCGTTGGGAGACCACCGGAACACACCACACCACATCATTTACGCGATCGATCGATCATCCATAAGGGCCTCGTCGTCGGCAACATGGCATCATCAGATCCATGCAAGCGATTCTCTTTTCTTTTTCTTTTTAAAATATATATAAGCCGATCGAGCACTGTTTCAGAGATCAGTTGTTGCGTGAGTACGGACAGTTCACGGCTAATCATACAGCCCATGTATGTATATCATGAATGATGAATCATGCATATATATACATATACGTAGCAAGTGTGTTGTGTTGTAGTGTACACACATGCATGATATGCATCTTTTCCCAATCATACGAGAGTCGGAGAGGCAGTGGACCGTGCATATATGATGTGGTGTACATGTACGACTCACACCGAGCTACCGCATTATTGGCGGTTGGAGTAGTTGTCCTCGCTCGGGCCCCCTCCTGCGTGCAGAGCTGGCCACGGGCCGGAGCACGGCCACGACCTGGCTCGTGTGCACTTGCACGCACACAATGCAATGCTATAGTATATTAGTTAGTTTCACGGGTCACGGGTAGGTTTCTTCGTCTGTTTTATTTATAAACTTATTAGTACGTATATTATATCAGTATATGCATGAAAGAGTGGCTTGGCCTAGAAATTTTCTGTTTTTTTTGAAGCCATTGTTTTCACCAAAGAATTGGATTGTGCAAATCTGCACGCACGGATGATGCACCGATCAATTTATCAAAAAGGACGATTGTTTTTACCTTCACCGTCTTTTTTTTTTGGTTTGGTCTTTGTACTAAACTCCATGAAATACGCACCCGACATGTCTAAAAGAAATCGACAAACGACGGATAATTCGACAGAAGGTACGGTGGCAGAGCCAAACGCTGCACGATCCGCCGTCCTCCTCTGGATGAACTGGACCGCGATGCACGGCACCGGCCGGCGGTCGCCCTTCCTTTTCTTTTTAACGTCGTGTTAGTTACACAGAACGAACGAATTGAAACGCAAATTAAAGGAAGAAGCTAGCACTATGCATGCGTGCAACCGCAAGTGAATGTGTCCTGGCGACCTAGATTTCCTTCCTTGCTGGGGTCTCAGTTTGGTATAGGTTGGTTAGTTGGGTTTACTCTATATACAGTGCAGTCTCGGGGTGCTGCGGTGGAGTCGTTGAGACGTGCAGTCGTGCAGCCAGCAGGGCAGACACGGTACCAGCTCGCCTCCAACCGTCCAACGTACTACGGCGTACAGTACGTATTATCTGACCATGGAGGCCAGAGCCAGCCAACTGATTCGCAAATCGCAAGGCATGGAAAAGAAAACAGGGCGTTATGGTTCGGTTCCCTACTTGCGGCGTGTGTTGATGCGCTATTCTAAAAAGAATACTCATCCGTGAGAAGCTATAGATAGTCCTACACTTCTGTATTTCAGGGCCGGGGCCTGATTTTTTATTATTGTACAAACAACATATAATTTTATGATTTTTTGTAGTATAAAATAATTAGAAATGATCTCTTGCGAGTTATGATTTTAGGCGTACTAATTGTTTGTGTAAGATTATTGTCAATTTTTTATTAAAAAATAGCCAAATATAGTATGTCCTTGTTGTTTCAACTGTCCAAAAATCCTTCCTGGCCGCTACCTAGGTCCACTCGCCCTCTCCACGAAACCCTACCTTCCTTGTAGTGGTACCTCGACTGGTGCATATTGTACCAACTATGGACATGTGGACGAATACCATACCATACGGTGAGATTGCTTTTTTTTTTTTTAATTTCTAGCCCATTAAGGCATGAATTCACTCATTTTTTTCACAATGTTATGATTTTTTGTCATGAATATATATTTATCACATTTAAAAGTATCATCATATTTCTCTAGGCTTCCTTAATTAAAATCACTGATTCAGCCACGCTGCACTAGTACACAAACCATTTCTCTTGACACTAGCGTTTTCATTTCTACCGGCGGTTTCTCTTTAGAGCGAGCCTGTAGAAATCGGCCCTTTGTTTCTCTTGGCGGTTCCTTAAAGAGAACCACCAGTAGAAATCGACTATTTCTACTGGCGGATTTCTTAAGGAACCGCCCGGTAGAATCATTTCTACCGGCGGTTCCTTAAGAGATCCGCCCGGTAGAAATAGTTTCAAATTAATTTTTTTGAGTTTTTCAAACTTCCTCGGATGGAGAAACTCCCAAAATAAAAGTTATAGATCTCGAAAAGTTATGAAACTTTGTAGTTGATAACTTTTTCATTTGAAATTATCTCTTTATGGAAAACTTTGAATGAAATTTTCAAATTTGAAATCCAAATTTTGCAAATGACCTCGGATGGAGAAACACTCTAAATGAAAGTTGTAGATCTCGAAAAGTTATGAAACTTTGTAGTTCACCACTTTTTCATTTGAATTCGTTTAGACCCTCAAATATTCAATTTTCCGTCGGGTTTGTATAATATGTGGGGAACAAAAATGATATCTAGACACAAGTGACGTGTGGGTGGAGTGGTAGAGGGGGGATACGCCAAGCCAAGGTCGCGGGTTCGAACCCCCCACGGCCGTAGCGCTTGCGATTTTACGCGAAAAAAAATGCGCGACTTGCGACTACGACGGAGAGCGGGACTATGATTTTAGAGACGCAGGCGGGCGGGTGCCTCCCCGGTTCAAGAAATATTTTTTGCCGTTTAAAAATATTTTTTTGCAATTTTTTGTGTTTTTACGGGCAACAATTTCTACAGGCGGTTTCTTAAGAGAACCGCTTTGTAGAAATTGATTTCCACCGGCGGTTCTCAAAGAACCGCCGGTGGAAATCGCCGATTTCTACTGGCCTCCTCCGATGCTGGCGGTTCAACGCCCGGTACAAATGCGTTCGAACCGCCAAGATGCGGCCTTTTTGTGTACTAGTGTGCTAGTAGGACATAAAGACATTAGCAAATTTCTCTACATCGAATGGGTTGGGCTGATCCAACTCTACAAGGACAGTATATTGCTATCGTATGCTCATATCTAGTTAAATTAAATATGGAAGAAATTTCATTTTGTTAGCATACCCTATCTATTTCTAAAGAAGATGATACTTGACTCTCAACATGCCAAGTATTGGTGGAACCATGGGGCGGTAGGGGCCATGCCCTCAACCCAACCCAAACAATGTAGAAACTTTTTAAATACCCTTGAAATTTTTATCAATTTGTAGCACATGAAGCCATCAAATCACCCGTCTTTCATCATAATATTATTATTTTTTTTTTGTCATGGATACTAATTAAAAGTTATTGAAACTTATACTTACTCATATACTTCACGTTTAAAAGTTGCACGGTTTAATCTGCTGGTATCGAATGGGTTGAGCTGATCAATTTGTAGGACATTAATTTCTCCGTATCGAATGGGTTGGGCTGATCCAACGACTCTTACGCTATATTGTGCTATGCGTCCGGTGAATATCGTATACTCGTATAATCTGCTGGTACTCGTCTCTCTGTTGAGCAGAATACCCGGGAATGCGTGGATGACAGTTGCACGGTTTTGCTGCAATACTGTGTGACAATGATTTTCGAACTAAATACTCCTCCGGAGAGACTCTAGTACTGACTCGCTTTTGTGCAGCAATTATATATCGCAAAGGCCAAAGGCTAGCTGTTCTTAGGACGCCTTAATTTGCTTGCTAGGGAGATTATCAAAGGGCCTCTTCCTTCCGTTCAAATAAAATATGGTTAAAAGGACTCGTTTGCGACCATGCATCATCCTGTTCAGTGCAGCATGAACAACTCGACTGGTCTTGGTTAAGAGATATGATTAGTGGGAGGGCCGCTTTATCTTGGGAAAAAGGCTGTACATTCGATCTCATAGATCTCGTTGTCGCCCTACCCCCTCTTTAATTTAGTTTTTTGCAACTGAAAGCATTAATTTCCTATTGTTTGCGCTTTTTGGTTGCTCACTACTCTCTGCTCTAAATTAGAAACACTTTGTCCGTACCGGCTGGGAGGCGTCGTGTACCCGAATGCTGATTCTCGTGTGCGTATATAAATTTGATTAACTGACGTTTAAAATCTAAAAATTGACTCTTTATTAGATTGCGATTATGTCTCATATCGATTGGACCTATGAATTATTCACTCTTGTTCTTAACATAGAAAAAATAGAGAATCATTCTGTTTAAAAATGCAAAAGGTTTCCTCGCTTCAATTGGTGCTGATATACGCTTGACTGAATTCTAGTGCTGCTGGGAGGGAGGGTTCCCTCTTTCTACCCTTACCACTGTCCTTGTGATTAGCGAGCACACCACTGGTACCTTGTACAAGATGCTTGGATGGTGCGAATGGGGCTACATCTCCTCATATCAAGGCGACAGAGATGTTGCGAGTTCTCAAGTCCCTTAGGGTTGCACGGGCGGCGGCGGCAATGCTCAGACCCTTCCACATAGGCTTGATCGATCCACGGATCTAGCGATTCGTGCCCATGGCGTTATTGTTGCTTTGGCGGTTGCACTTTGAAAACCAAACATTGACGGTGGGGCCCATTGGTATAGAGGGGTAGTGGCATAGAAGGAGGTTGTGCACAATGGCGCGACAACATAGGAGTCGTAGCATTTCTGCCTTTGGAGGAGCCGAGGAGGCCACATGCAAAGTGCCCCCGCCACATGGTGGAGGTGGACACTTGCATAGGTGTAGTGGCATCAAGTTAGGTTGCAAGGCGTTGTTGGTGAGAGGGTAGTCGTTGTCTTTTGATTGCGGCAACAATGGTGTTGTGGCGGCTGTCCTATGCTGGCGGGATGTAACACCCCCGGTGTTACGTTAACCTAAACCTGCCATGTCATCATCATCATTGCATGAGCATTCATGATTAGAAAACCCTAATGAGTACAATTAAAATGAGCTTATTTGACTCTAGGGTTGTTTGCGCTCTTTCATATCGTATGTGTATGTGTACACCATTTAAATTTCACTTGCAAGTTAATTTTGTTTATAAAAGCAATCAACTAAAACCAACCTTGATGTTTGCAAGTGTTTGGTTAACCCTGGCTTACACCCTAACCAAGTTTTATAAATCAAATGAGGTGTAAGAAAGAGTCAAATTTGAATTTGAAATTCACATCCCAAACCCTAGCCCAAGTGGCTAAGTGTTGGAATTTGAATTTCATTTTTAATTTTGGTGAGCTAACCATAATTAATTTTATAAATAAAAGTTGCTAACCATTAGCACCATTTCAAAGTATGAAGTTTGTACTTTGAAAGTGTGCCATTGGTTGGGTTTGAAAAGTGTCACAACATCATTAATTAATTGCCCAAGAATCCGATTTGAAAATCCATTTCAAAAGCTTGATTTTCAATGTGTTTGTGCCCCTTTTACAATTTCACCTAAAAATATTCAAAATTTGGGAAAACTCCAAAAATACAGTTTGTGCATCTCTTTGAGCTCTATAACTTTGGTATATAAAGTTTTTTAAGTTTTTGAATAAAATTTAAAGTAATTTCAAAAGTGGTTTGAATTGGAAATTGCCCCCTTTTGAGTTTTAAACTACAGTTCACAATTTATTTGGTTTCATGAAAAACTTTTTAAATGAAAGTTGTAGATCTTGAAAAATGGAACAACTTTTATTTTTGGAGATTTTCATCTTTTATTCAAAATTTAAAAGTAATTTTGAATTCCTTCAGAGTTTGTGTTTTGTCCCCTTTTCAAAATTGAACTTCAAATTCAAAAACTAGTTTGATTCTGACCAAACTCCTTTAATCAAAGTTGTAGAGCATGAAAAGTTGCACAATTGATATTTTGGAAGATTTTTTGTGTACTGTTCAAGTTTTCAGAGTAATTTGAAAAAAGAAAAAGGGGTGAGCTGGCTCGCTACTGATGAGTGCACACGGGGGGTGCCACCTTGCTCCATGCCCATGCCGGCCGGTCGCCGCCCGCCGTGGCGTTTCTCGTGTCGTCGCCGGCTGAACCGCGCGTCCAACCACCTGGGCACCGTCGCGAAGGTGCCGGCCGCCTCCTCAACCTTCTCCCTTGCCCTATAAATACCCCCGGCAGTCGATGTCGTCGCTTTTTCTTTTCTGCTCACCGCCGGCCACCGTGATCTCCCTGCCCAGTTCATGCTCCACGCTCCACCGTTCTCCAATTGCATTTGCAACCAAGTCCGCAACTTCCTTGCGCATCGTTTGAGCCATTTTTTCGCTCGGATTCGTCGTTCCAGTGAGCCGTGCGAAGCCATCTTCCTCGTCTCCGATCATCTGCCGCCGCCACCCTGCCGTGAGCTTTTTCTCTCTAATCAAAGCAGCTCCGAGTCGTTTTCGTGTCGAGTTAAGTTCGCCTTGGGGTGCTGGCGCGTCGGTACGCTTGGTTTCGACGGAGGAGTTCTGGGGAGCTCGGTCGCCGCCGGGCCGTCTTGCTGGTCGAGCCGCCGGAGTCATCGGTGTGCGCGCTCCGGTGGTCGGTCAAGGCTGTAAAGTAGCTTGTTGTGTGCGGTTCGGAGAGAGGAAGAGGTTTGTGCAGTTAGTTTCGTCGGCAAGGTCGTCGTTGGGAAGAACGATCGTCGGCCACCGCCGGCGTCAGTTCCCCGTCGGAAACAAGAGGGAGAGGGAGGAAGACGACGGGCCGACCTTCCGGCCCGCCCGTCGGTGAGAGAAGGGGGAGGGAGAGGCAGCGCTGGCGGGCAGCGGGTCAAGCGCAGGCCGGCCGGGCAGCGCGGGCGATGCCGGGCCGTCTTTGTCGCGGGCTGCACAAGGTGGCCCATAAAGGGATAAGAAAATGTTTTCCTTTTTTCTTTATTTAATTTCCAAATACGAGTTTTCATCTTTTTGTTACAAATTAATTTGGGCAAGTAAAATTGTGAAAAAAAATATGTTTGTGTTCCTTGAGTGATGCTCTACCTAGAAAAAATGCTAACTCTGGTTTTCCAACCAAATTTAATTATGCAATAAATAGCTCTTTAAATTATTAAATGCAGCTTCCATGATTTTTAATAATTAAAATATAAGTCCAAAAATTATGAATTTTGTTTTGTGTGCTAATTATATGATAATGATCTTAATTATGAAGTTTGATCCTGTTTTGACTAATTTTTTGTATTATGCTTAATTAATACTTTGATTAATTAATGTTTAATTAACTAATTCTTTAATTAATTAGGGTTTAGTTAATCCCCAATTAGCAAGTTAATTAGTGGCTTTCAACGACTGTAAAAATGGTTAATAAATTAGTAATCACTCTTAATCATTAATAGTATTGCTTGATTTTGGGATTGAGTGATGACCCTAGGTCATTAACCCTAATGACCTTCGGCATTTTATGTTGATCGGCGTATCGTTAGTCCGTCGTCGTCGACGCTAGCTATACCTTCTTAGTGCAACTATACCGTGAAGGGAAGTTGTACTCAAGATAGGTTAACAATCGTGCATCATGATCACATGCTCTTTTATTCACTGCATCGTAATCATGCATCTCAATCGTGTAGTTGATCCGACTCCCCTCGGAGGAAGGTTATCGGTGTGAAGAGGTTGGTCCCGATCTCAACAGTGCCATCTACGCTACTAACTTCGTCGAGCCCCAAGGCAAGCCCCGGATGCATTCAGACCTTTCCTTGTATTTCGAAAATCTTTTATATTGTATGTTGATGATGTGATGCATTAGGTAACGGGAGTTGTGTGGTATCCTAATTTGATGCATTTACCGTACCTTGATATATACCCGGATACCTGTTTTGATTTCGAAAATGCTAGTGTATGCTTAGCCCCGCAAATAGCAAAGGCTTTTGACGAAATGTTTTTAAAGATGTGATAACAAAATCCCCGTTGAGGGCAATTATGAAAACCTGATGTTACTTGTTGGTATCCCTTCACTTTGATCGGGTCAAAGGGTACGCAACAAGAGCATGATGATGAGTAAATCGAGACCGGGTGGAGTGACTTGCACCGGGGAGGGGGCTAGTGCCCCGGTGTGTAGTGTCATCCACTTGTGAGTCGGTTAAGCACCGCTCGTTGCCTTGGCCCTTGGATCATGAGGTTATTGGATAGTACTAGTCGCATGCTAATGGCGGTAAGCTCCCTTGTATGATCCATGCGAGAACGGACAACCGGGACGGAAGTAGCGTGTACCCACACTACGAGTGCACCCGTCGGACGGTTGTGACCGACGGCGTAGGGATGATGATGTCTTTGTACTCTCGTGGCTAGGATCCGCTTACAGTGCGGAGAAATGCAAGCGTGAGTTGATGTATGTGAGATGTTCGGTCCTGCATACATCGTGTGGCTAGAAGCCCCAGTTTGGGTATATAAAGCGATTTGAATCGCCGTGTGCTCCACGATATGGGGGCCGTGATCCTCGCACCAAAGATCGTTGTAATAATGGAAGTGGATGATGGAAAGTTTTGAATCCGATACATGGTTGACAAGTGATTGATATAGTAAAGTAAGGATTGGCTTAGTCTCTTTTTGCAAAGGTGTCATTTGATCTTGCTAAAGCCTTACCTTGATTCCTATTAGCCAAAGATTCCCGAGTCTTCTCCCCAATTTTTGGTCGGGTAAGTCTTGGAGTACTTTTGTACTCAGGGTTTGTTTGACCCCTGTTGCAGGTGATGACTAATGAAGCTAACTCGGTCATACCAGTGGGCTTGGCATGATCGAATATCTTCCTTCTGCAAAGTTCTCTTCTTGATTCCGCAAACTCAGTTAAGTTTTATTTAATCAAACTCTGATCAAATGTTGTAATCTTCTTTTGCAAATCTTCCGCTACTCTGCTTTATTTGGATAAAGATGGTTGTAATACTACAATATCTTGTAAGAAGTTGATCCTGGAGGATCGTGGTTTCATCGGGGTTTCACCCGACAGAGCGTTCTGAGTTATGTGGTACACAAGTATGCCTGACAGAGGTCTTAGGGACAAATGTCAGGTGCTTGTGGGCCATATAATTTGGAAGGTTCTGCCACACGGGACAATAGTGTCCTTGGTACGCGACGAAGCTAGCGGTGGTTTCCAGCCCAAAGCTAGGCCAATGTTCTGGATCGGGCTGATAATGACAGTGTTTTAGAGCGCACATTACCCTTAGAGTGGTTGTTGAGGCACCGTCATCGCTTTGCAGGATCCGATTGGTGACAAGCATGTCTAAAGTCCCTTGGGTGCAATGGTGTCTTTTGACATCACATTTCCTCAATAGAGCATCACTTTAGAGGGTTCAAGTTTCCTATCTTTCCACTTTGGTGGTGGCGCATCCATAATGGCGTCAGTGCTTTTGGTTGTCGCAGCGGTTGCAAGTTATGTACGAGGGACGAGTGGATCCTTCTTCTTCGTTGCTGCCTCCATTTGCACTCCTAGCCCGTGTACGCTCCTAGTAGTCATGCGTTTAGTGTCGTGAGGTCTTGCTTTGTTGGTTCTATGTCGTGCGCTAGTAATGGCTCCTATTAAGAAAAGTGGGTGAATCCAAAGGAAACTAAATGTCATCATTTCCAAATATACAATGCAAGTAGGTAAACCTAACTTTAACCGACTAAGTAGGAAATACAGTCGTACACTTAATCATTCAGTTTCAAATTCCTTTCTCAGCTTAAATTTAAATACCTATTTTTTTGAATAAGAAAGTCTTATGTTGGTCATAGTTTTTCTTTTGCCAAGGAATGACGAGGTATTACTGCTAATTACTGCCGGCGGCTGCTGACTACTGACTGACCGAGAGTACCGTTGCCCAGATTCTGCAGGAATAGGATCAGGAGAGACGAGGAGGAATGGAAGATTAAACTAATCAATCTCCTAGGACCATCAGGGCCAAGAGACAGAGGGAGTCCGGCAGGGGACGGTAGAAAAATACGTAGCTGATCCGTGCAATGGCAACGGCATGATTAGAGAAGAGGGTCCGTCCGGCTCCGGCGTCCCGACCCCGACAGCGAGCCATGGATGGACTTAACAAACGGTCGCTCTCCTCCCCCGCCTTTAAAAGCGCCTCCGCCGCGCCTTCCCTCGCCACCACCATCCCGTTCCTACCTCACCTACTCTGCCCCCTCATCGGCGGGCTGCGAGCTGCGCAACCATCCACAGCACAGCAGCCAGAGCAGGATGCAGTCCAGGCACCGGATCTTCGCGGAGGACCTGCTCCTCGCGGCGGAGGGCGAGGACCACTTCGACCGGGTGCCCGACTCCCTGGTGCTCCTCATCTTCAACAAGCTCGCCGACGCGCGCTCGCTCGGCCGCTGCTCCGCCGTGTCGCGCCGCTTCAACGCGCTCGTCCCGCTCGTGGACGACGCCTGCCTGCGCATCGACCGCGTCATCCCCGCCGACGCCGCCGACGGCGACCTCCCGGGCGGGCCGCGCCCGCGCGCCGTGCTCTCGCACCTCCTCAAGGCCATGCTCCAGGCCGTGCTCAAGCCCTTCGCGCACTGCGACGCCAAGTCGGCGGCGGCGCACAAGTACGGCCAGGGGCAGCAGCAGCAGCTGCAGCACCACTCGCCGGCGCAGGTGCTCAAGAACTTCAGCAGCATCCGCAACCTCCGCATGGAGCTCCCCGTCTCCGACGTCGGCACCGACGACGGCGTCGTCCTCAAGTGGAAGGCCGTGTTCGGCAGCACGCTGCAGAGCTGCGTCATCCTCGGCGGCACCAAGGTGGACCGGGCTGCCGCCGCGCCCAACCTTGCTGCCTCCGCCGCCGCCGCTGCCCCCGCCGACACCGACGCCGCCGCGGGGGCGACGACAGCGGCAGCATCCCGGAGTCCTTCTACACCAACGGCGGGCTCAAGCTGCGCGTGGTCTGGACCATCAGCTCCCTCATCGCCGCGGCCACCAGGCACTACCTCCTCCGCGAGATCGTCAAGGAGCACCCCACCCTGGAGCAGGTCGCGCTCACGGATGCCAACGGGCAGGGCACGCTCAGCATGGCGCGCGAGCAGCTCAGGGAGTTCAGGGACAAGCCGCTCGCCGCGGCCGCCGCCGCCAACCGCACGCAGGTGCCCGCCTGCAACATGAAGCTCCGCTACGCGCCGCTGCTCGAGCTCTCGGACGGCACCAGGATCCACGGCGCCACGCTCGTGGTCATCAAGCCCGTCGGCGACGCCGCGGGCGTCGGCGGCAGGAAGGAGCTCGACGAGTTCGTCGCCGGCGCCTTCGACGGGCCCTTCAGGGAGGCCGTCGCCGCGCTCAGCAAGCGCCGCACCTACCTGCTCGAGATGAACGGCTTCTAGTCCTCTGCTCTGCGGCACCACCTCCCCTGCGCACGCGCGTCGTCTGCAACAGCAAGACCCGTCTGTCCCCGCCATGCACCTCCATGGCAAATTGGCAATGGCCATTGACCGATGGGCGACAGCAACTACGGATTGCTCCGCTCGAATCAGCTCAGCTCGGTTCTGAATCCTGATCGGTGGAACACCGCGGTGTTCCTTCCTCCTCGCATGTCGTCGCAACAACCAACGCTGATGATGCCTCCTCGTCCTCGGATTTCGTTACTGCCTTGGTATCCTTGTGAAAAATAGTGTATAGAATGGAGTGCGCGGCGCCCCCAACAGCCAGCTTCATTACATTTTGGTGCTATCATGAACGGAATGAAGCAATCAGTGACATTTCCAATCAACAAAATGTTGTCTGTAAAGGTTCTTATATGAAATCACAGTTTCAATCAATGAATGGGATGAACCAATCACATTTCCAATCAGGTGTTGTCTGAGAATATATACTGTGAAAAATCTTGAACTGAATTGCGGTCTGGCAATTCGACGTCTGTTCGTGCTTTTTTGTGAAATGGAAATACATGATAAGGAATTGAGGGACTGACGTGCTAGCATTCGTGTAACTTTCTGTCTACTAGGTAGGGATGATCGGGAATGAATCTCTCTCTATATTTGATTCAAAAAATGAGCTAACCGTTCGTTTGCACAAAAAAAAACTCCTAGTAACAATTCCGGGCAGTATTGCTATTTAATTTTATGTACGATTTCGTTAGCAGGAATGATTCTGGGCCAATATGTCGCTAACCGAATAGATCTCGAAAAAACCTAAAGACATTACCCTCATCCAATTGATGGATAAACTGTGAAGTGATAGGCTCCACTCCCTGCTCGGAATCATAGTCACACAAAACAGGAAAAAAAAAAAAAAAAAAAACTGTATCGAAGGCAGTGACCCTGCCTGGAGCGATCATTTTCGACCGTATCTCATAGGAATGCTCGCAATAATTCAAACCCGTTTCTTTTTCCTTTTTGAAAATTAAACCCTTTTCTCGACCCTGGGAACTTTGTGACTGCTCGGAATGCTTGTTTCGGGGTTTATTGCTTCTTGCTTCTTGCTCCAGCTTCACCTATAGACGGTGAACCAAGGCCACAGTGAGTATGAAGTTTTGTGCCCTTTTTGCTCCCTTCGCCACACTTGCATTGCTGAATTCAGGTTATCTGAATAAAGATCACTAGTAACTTTTATCAGTGTGTGCAGTTGCTCCTATTGTGTTGCCAAGAGTGGTAACCTCATGCAGTCTTTGTGGAACGCTTCTCTCTTGCTGTCTTGCACGCTCCTCCTCAGATCATTGCTGGTACAATGCCAGCTTGCAGTTATCACTCTAGCATTATGAATTAGGATAAGCTTTCTTAGTCGTCCATAGTCCATACTTGAATTGAATACAGTAGTAAGCCGCAATCGCGACATCATTTGGGGTCAGCTTCATTCCTTAATCTATACAGCACATTCTGTGCTGCGTGCATCTACACGCCGGACTAAATTTATTCCTGGGCGCATACATACATACATACATACTGTATAATCCATTGGACTCTATGATTGCTCGATGATCCTCCTCAAGCTAGAAGATGGAAGGGCGATGTCAAAATGCTGGAAAGGGCAGTTGAGATGCCCTTATCTGGACTGTCTCGCTAATGCTGGAAACATGTGGAGTTCTCACTCCAAATTCCTGTCAATTCGCTGCCCTACCAACGGCTACCAGCAGCAAGCACTACATACGCATTGTGATTGACTTCTTCCCCACTCGTTTAAGGTACGGTATGGATAACGGATTATGAAACATGCCCTGCTGAGTTTGCATGGAACATTCTGAGCTAGATTGCATGTGTGCAGCAATTAGAGAGGGGATTAACGACACGAACACATGTCGCCAGCTATTTGATTCCGTAACTTATTGCACTGGCTTGTGTACGCTTCTTTCCTCGCCCACGGTTACCAACTACTGCTATCGATCGATTGCAGGCAGAAGAAGACTCCGTCTCATTTCTCGTTAGGTGAAGGATGAACTGTTGTCATAGAATAGAAGAGACTGTTTCTTCAGTTGCCATTTCGATTTTTCTTGCTGCAATGAGGCAGCTGCGACTACGACCTTGGACTTGAATATTCCAGAGTGTGTGTTCAGTAGGAGCTGGTAAAGGACGGCGACAAGAGTAGGAGCTGGTAAAGGACGGCGACAAGTGAGATCATAAAAGGTACTACTCCATACTCATATTAGTTGACGTTTTGGACAAGGTTTGGGTCAAACATTAGGAATATAAATTAGCAATAACTTTTAAAATATTTAGTTTGAAAAGGTGAAACTTATATGTATAGATTCACCTTAAAAAGCCACTTTTATAAAAGTAATTTTATTTTTAGCTTTCTTATATATTTTAATAAAAAATAGTGGATAAAATTAGGTTTTGGAGACCGTGTCCTTGTCCAAAACGTCAACTAATATGAGTACGAATTTCAGTCAGATTGGATGGTAGGAAAGTAAGGATAAGCAGAAGAAGACAGTCACGGCTCCTATCCGGTCACCGGGTTAAACAATTGATTCCTCTGGAGGGAGTATGGTAATTGAGAGAGTGCACTCTTTCTTTTTTTATTAGAAAATATGTTTAATATGCACTACTGGCAGTAGAACATTTCGCATTGCCATTAATTAATTAATGCACTAATGGCTGTGCTTTGTTTCTTGGCTGGTAGGGATTAGTTTTGCTCAAGTGCGGCCGAGGACAGGCAGACGAAAAAGAGATGGCTCTTGGACGGTGGTTGGGTTAACGACCACGGCCAGTCCGTCCTTTGCTGATGCCTGTGCATCTGATGTGATCGTTGATGGCGTCCATTTCATTTCATGGGCGATGACATAACAGCCGCTCCGTCCGAGATCAGGATCGGAATCAGACGGCGCACCATCACGGATGGGCAAAAGTGATTGAATCGAAATCGATGGAGATTTCGGAGACGAGCACTAGCATATCAGGTTCAGAAACTCCAAAATAGTTGATGCTTTTGTTCAGAAAAGAAACAGTACACTGCTAGTAGAGAAGAATGTAAGCGTCTGTTAGGAACGCGCTAATCCAGTGGAAAATGGCCATACGGCTAGCCGAATCTCCCTCTCTGGCATTCTGGATCCATGGTGGCCGAGCACTCAACGGTCGTGTCTCTTCTCTTCTCATGTGATGCGACGACGATCCGAGCGTTATCCGGACATGTTCCTTCATCAGGTCCATCTCATCGCCGCGACCGAGCGTTAGCTCGGGTGGCAAGACTCGCTGGTTAGAGTCTGCCGATCGGAGTTCGATTCCCCTTGGGGACGGATTTTCCGGTTTCGCACCCAAATAAATTTCTCAGTAAGCCTCTCAACGCGTGGAACCAAAAGGGGGCTACGACGTGCCCGTCGTCTACAGAGCGATGTCTCTGGTGATCTCTACAAGAAATCTCTACAAGAACGCGTCTTCAGATCTGTATATACTTGTAGGTCTGGTTGTGTACGAGTGGTGTGAGTGAGGTGTGCGTGTGTGTGGTGTTGGCGTGTGTTCATATACGAACAGACGCTTCTGGTACCGTATCCGCATTTGATGAGAGGTGTCAAAAAAAAAAAAAAAAAAGGTCCATCTCATCGCCTCTATCTAGAGTCAACGCTGAAATCTTTTTAAAACCAATTCGATCGCCCGCTTCGGCAGGGAGGACGACGAGGGAATATTAGTCCCAATGGCTATTAGTATATTGCTAGCCCGTATGATACGGCTGTAAACTAGTAGTAGTGCTGTGCTTACTCCCTAATCAAGGCACTAAACAACTGCGGCGTCCGTATCTTCAGAGAGCAAAAAAAAAAAAAAAAAAAACTCTTGCGTCCAGTCCACCGTACACGGAAGTCCGTCTGCTGCTGCTGCTGCTGATGCTGATGCGGTGTCGGTGCCTCTCTTGTTACCGTTGGCGTCACGCACGGCTGCTGTGTGGCTGTAGTATGCTGGCTGCTGCCGATGTGCTGTTGCTTCGTTGAAACTTGAAAGGGCTGTGAGCCTGCCTTGGTGACGAATCAAAGATTTTGGTTGGGCTCTTGTTTTCGTTCGTTGCAAGAGTCATTGTACGTGCCTTTTTCAAGGGCACAAAAGGAGGCATGAGCACAAAAAGTTTAGCTGAAGTGTGAAGGCATGAGCAACGCAGAGCAGAAAAGGAGAAGGCAGCGGGTCAGCAGGACGAACGCAAGACAAGATACGGGGCTGTGAGACGCCCGAGCAGCACCAGCAGCAGCAGGCAGATTGCAGATTGCTTATTGTGGTCACGGACTCACAGGAAGTGAGTGCGTCGCTGTTGAAAAAGGTTCACAGATGATCCAGGGGAAACGCTAACTGATTTCGTCCCCCGTTTCCCAATGTTCTGTTGCGGTTGCGGTTCTTTTCCTCTTCCGTTCGTCAGGTCTTGATTCCTTTCTGAAAGTTCCATCATTCAGAAAAAGAAAAGAGTGAGATCTTGAAATGGTCTTGGAAAAGAGTAAAGGAATGCCTTGAGAATGGACTTGATCCATCCATGTGCATTTCTCGTCCACTCACAGGAGCATATTATTATCTGCTCTGGAAGTGGAAAGAATACCTTCAAATCCAGCAATACCGAACTATATATAGTTCCTAGCTAGTAGTATAGTAGTAGTATGAGAGAAATGGATAGACCCTACTCTGCATATACTAGTACTAGTCTGTTAACCTGTCCTGATATCAACTTGTCCTCTATTAAAGGGGCAACATTAGCACGGGCAGAGAATATCAATTGGAACCATGTATCTTGTCCACTAACGGGGACAAGGTCACGGTCCACAATCGCAATTCCTGGGCCTTGTTGCGCTTCTTTATTTTCTCACATCAAGCTTTTTTATTTACAGATAAAAGAGACCCCGCCCGGCCGTTCCTAATCTATTCTCTTGTTGTACTACTACTACTACTACCATCAAAAAGATGCTATTTATGTCCCTTTAAGTAAACACCAGATGTCGCTGTCAAGGAAAATTAAAGGGACTTTCCCATGGAATCGCTTTAGTCCTGTGGGGGCAAGCAAGGCAAACCGCAAAGGAACCACCACCAATTTTGTATTTGCGGAGGGAGAATTAGCAGCAATCAAACCCATGCCATATGTGATACGAAATGGTCTTATGATAGATCACGGAGTCATGAAATGAGCTGTAGTTAATTCACAAATACAGTAGTACACCTGCCGACTTTACAAGAATTACATATTAGTAGTACCAGTAGGCAGTAGGTGCTGGGTTGCACGCACGGATCAGCTAGCTCACCCAGGGTTTTCGACGAACACTTCCGACACGTCAAAGGTTTGCACTGCATTTGTGTCACGCACCGTAGACAGTTTATACCAAATGAGTTGTTGCATTCTTTTTCGCTTGCAGGGACCAAATTTAACGAGCTATGTGTACTGTCCGTCTGTGTACCCACCAGTAGTCTATATCCAATTCCAAATGCTTAATCTGACGAGACGACGTGGACACACGAAACATCTCCGATGCCCTTGTATTCGATGCTTCGTCTCTGTTTTGCCACGTATCCTGGCCAAGAACCAAAGAGGAGCTCAGCCGTAAGAAACAGTCAAACGGCACCGGACCATAGATAAACCCTATCGCTGGAGTCACTGACCGACGATGGATGGAAACGGGAGTATATGCATATGCATGGCGCTTTTAGGTCTTAATGCCATCTATGACTTGCATTACGAAGCAACACTTTCAGCGGAGGAGGGAAGGGACGTAGCGGTACGCGTACCACACGCGCCGGCGCTATCGTGTCTGCAGAGCTTATCGCCATTTCTGATGTTTCCCCATCGCTGAATCTATCCACCGTTCACAACTTTACAAGGACGAAGCGGCCGACACGTCCCCTAGAAAACGTTTGTTGCGACAGCCCTCGCCCGTCGAACAATTAATGATACACTCCTTTTCTCATTTAATTTAGAACTCTTGCACCGGACGGACATTCGGCAACCAATCCACGCAAGCAAAGCAAGCATAGTACATTGAACCGAATGACCCGTAGGGCTTTGAGTGATGTCCTGAAACATCCATTCGCACTGTCCATCTAAGCTCCGGCCCCCCGACAGATCACTTGGACTGGCGGCATCAATGATTGACGGGCAGACCAGTGTTTGGGGATATATTCCTCCTGTCCGGGCCTTCCTCGGCCAGGCACATCACTACATTCATTCCGCACGCACTCGCTGCTGCGACGGACGGACGGACACGGGAATATCGTCGCCGGACCCCCCGCCTGCCTGTCTGTCCACGAGACCACGCACGCCAGCCACGGCATCTCCTGCCTTTTGTGTTGTTGGCCGGGCGACCGAGCCATCGCCCATCAGGCCATCATCCCCCCAGGAGTAGGACGCCGATGGAGAGACCACCATCGGGGTCGGGGGCCCATCCTGCCCTCCTCCCCCTCTCCTCTGCCGGTAACGTTGCCATCGGCCACGTGAAAAGGCCCGCGCGATCGCCGCATGACATCTCCTTTTCGGCCCCGGCCCCTGGGCGCCTATCGCGATCGCTCGCGAGTGGAGACGACGCACCGGGGCCGGGGCCGGGGCCGGCAAGCGCCCGCCCCCGCCGCGCGCTTGCCTTGCCTTGCTTGCCGCTCGCTGGTTTCCAAGGCGCCGGACCGCGCGCGCGGCAGCCGGGACGGCAACGTGGGCAGCCGCACGGCCGCTGCCCGCGCGCTGCCGCGCGTGGCCGCCACCGCCACGGCGTGTACTTTGCGTGCCGTGAAAATAGTCCCGGCCTCATCCAAATCCAGAGAGTAAATGCTGGAGATAGCGACCAAAGCAAAAGGTGATACGCGGCACGGAGCAGAATCACAAAATTTAACAGCGGTTTGAACAGGCACGATGCAATGTACTTGGCCTACAACACAAACTTTTTTTTTCAATAACAGCCTATAACACACACATTGGCTTGGCAATGATGCTGTCTGCTCAGAGAGTTTTCGGATGATGAATGGAGCGGTAGTCTGCACCAAGGAAACCAATTAACCGTGAAGCCCTAGGCCTTTTAGACAAGCTAACAAGTCTGAATGACTACAGAAGCATCACGGCGGATCAAAATCCCTGTCAACCTTTTGAGGCAGTGCAGCACAAGTTAAAACTCGTTTTTCGCTATGGTCCTAATTGCTATATGCCAAAAACAAACTTTAGTTATCCAAGCTTTCCGAGCTCCATCTTTTTCTTGATGGCGCGATGACCATGGTACACGAAAGAATCTATGATGCCAGCAACAGTGAAAATGCCTGCAAGAAAGCCCACAGCAACGGGTTAGAAATTTAGACTCTTCCTTACTTATTATCAATTTTAGATAGCACAAAAACATTTTACTTGGGGGGGGCCTCAAAATAGTTGCAGGTAGTAGTTGTGAAATACCTCCAACGATAGCACATATGTTTGTCAGGAAGTGAAGAAGGGATGTATTTTCTTCAGTAAAATCAACCTGTCAAGGATCAGTCAGACAAAATAGTGAATTTAACATAGAGGACGGCCAATACCTGTACAGATGGAGATTTTTACAAGTTATCTAAAAGAGACCAACATGATAATAAGAAAACCCAAGTGTCAATTTCAAGAAATGAATGGAAAGTGCCTGCTTTATGCTTTTAAAGCAACATGATGATTGAATATCAAAAGTTGCATGCTATGAATAGTCTAACACTTCTGACTACAGAAATGCTAGCCAACACTTCTGACTATACAGAATAATCACAGGGATATCGTTCATCACCTTAATTGGTGAAAATTCGTAGAAGAAATATACACCAGGTGGAGGCCTAGGATAGCCAATTGCCTCTCTGAAGTGTTCTGTCACAGAAAACTGCAAAAAAAGCGGAGAATTAATCACAAACTTAGGCCTAGGCAAGAAGATCATGCTATATTGCTATTTACCTGATTTGAGTAAATCTTGCGCCCCCTGATATCTGTGTAGATCGTAGGAACAACCTGTACAAAAGAGATGATTAGCAAGTTTAGGCAGGTATATTGATATATCTTCAGGTTCGCAGCAGCTTAAACATAAGGAATCGTATTAAAGAATATGGCTAGTAATTACCAAAAAATTACCTTCACAAAATACTGGTACATCCCGTTAACCCATTGGAGTTATCCTGTATCCACTCAACTCTGGAACGCTTGGGGAAATTAGACCATGGGAAAGTTGTAGAGCAAAGTGAAATGCAAATTATGATCTGAAGTTTAGGCTAAGTTCTGAAGAATACCCATCAAGAGGATTGACAACACCTGGGAACTCTTCCCCAAAGGACAGCTTGTTTATCTTGTGACTTATCTGTTTCCAGTAAAGTGGGGAATGGGCAATTATCAATTTACGGTTGTGAGCAATATGGTAAGTGATCCGATAAGGATAAAGAGAATTTAATTTCTACTTGCATTGTAAGTTTCTGGTTGGAGGTTCAATAGATCTTGCAGGAAGTTGAATGACTGGTCCAAGCTTTTCCCAGGGGCAAAGTGAAAGTTGCCAGCTACTTTATTCACATTTACAAACCCATGGATGGTACAACCTTCCCCTTGTTCATCTTTTTAACCTTTGTACATAGCCCTCTCTCTTGCACTGGAATTTTGAGTAAACTTGATTAAGCAAAGCATAAGAACAAAGTAAAACTAAAGAACCAAAACCTTCTACATGAATTAGTTGCATGCAGTACAAAATATTAGTGGAGTAAAAGGAGGCAACAAGCACAAACAAATTAAGGTGGCTTACACATTGCTTTGAAGTTTAAAGAAATGGACAGCGAGTACATGTTAAAAAAAGGTGTCCAATAATTAGCCAACAAGGATGTGAATCATAATTCCTCTTATTCAATATCCTTGCCAATAGTACAAACATATGTTGACTATGTCACCAGGGGATGGATGCCTCACAATAATTTGTTAGAAGATATAGAAACACTCTCTTGATGAAACATGAGCCCAGGCACGTTTCTCGGAAAAAAAAGATGATAAAGAAACACAAACCTATATAGCATAAATTAGTATAAGCACAAGTCAGCTCAAGCTCTAACACACAAGACCTACTGAATATTTCTAATCATAGTACAAAATATCTACTTAGCAACACATAATGCTCCCTATGTACCAGAAAACCCGACTAAGGACCTGAGGACCAATCATGCATCACAAACTCACAATAGATGCTACACATATGGGTTATGTTAAGAGTTAAGACCCATCTGAATGAACATGATTGTGCAACACTCAAAAAGACTGGCCAAAATTATTAGAGCACACAATACCTGATCAATTAATTCTACGTTGTTGACAGCCCAACCTTTCTTCCGGTGCGCATCACGAACTTCTTCACAGGAGTTGCAACACTGATCATCCGACTGGTGATGTTGCAGGCACAAATATTAAGGCTTATTAGATAATGCAATATAAGGAGAAATCTAGTGGTGTTTATTGACTGGTGTAACAGAGAAACCATGGGACAAATATGACCAGTGCAAAAACATCGCGTGTATAAACAACTAACATCAATGGAACAACGTCAGAGATGTATACCTCCTCAGCACCATAACAAGATCCACAGTAAACCTCGTTGTGGTCAAGCCTACCACCATGCTTCTGCAACGGTCTTTCAATCTATAGAAGAGAAATCAGGATGGGGAGATGGAGTCAGTACAAGGAAGAACATCTTCCTGCAATAGAGGTATGTCGTTATTCCACATTTGACAATTAGTGAAGGAAGATGGCCGCCTCTTAATGCCACCACCAAGCTTGAAATGACTATTATACAAATTGGCCTGTCATCTTTACTCCAACATGTAATATGAAATTATGACCACAGTTTAAGCAAGTCAGTCCACAAGTCAGATCAACAGTTCTTTATTAAATATAATAATTTAATGTATCTACATTATTGCTAGCTCTAGTTTTTTATATAATAAAAGACAGCCATCAGGACATAACAAAATTTTTATCAGAAGGTAAAATAAAATATCAAAATAACAATAACTAAAATGATATCTCTAGGTACCTCTACTGGCCAAGGTCAAGTTTTTGTGTAAGAAACAGGCAATCCGTGTTTCCAGGGAGGAGTGCAAGTGTGTGAGCCTGTGAGGTGGGTGTGAGTTGTATGGGTTTCTTCTTAATATAATGATATACAGCTCTCTTGTGTGTCCAAGAAAAAAAATCTCTAGGTACCTCTACTGTCTACTCAGTCACAGAAAAGCTCACCGAACAGATATTGAAATATATGGACATGGCTAATGTAATTAATAAAGAAAACAAGTATAATAAAACACTTCTATACATCATACCAGCAGTCAAAAGGTACTGGTAAAAGAGAGTAATTCTGCGCAAATAAAAATCCATGGATGCTGTTACAAAGAGGGAGCAAAAATCTATACACAGTACCTTCATCTTCATTTCATCTACTGCATTTTATTTTTCATTTCAGTACACATTGGGACTACATCTGACACCACAGATGATTGTATTAGTGATAACCGGGGGGTGCGGGCGGGGGCTGGACCATGGTGTACCTTCTTAACCCATAACGCTCAATGGTATTAAAAAAAATCCAGCTTGTCTGATTTTCCAGATTAAATCGTTAAGCAGCCTCTGAGATAAACCAGCTAAAGTGATATGTTCCGGCTATTTACCATTGACAAAACCAGTATGACCCATTTCTGAGACAACGATATGTTCAACCGATGCAGGGGCAAACCAGAGAATCCAGCCTATGTTAAGGAGGGCCCAGCCCAACTGGGCATTTTGAACCGTAACAGTAACCGAACCAATTTGTCGGTTTATTTGGTTATCAATTTCGGTGTCCGTTTTTGGGAAGATCGGTGTTCGGTGGCAGAGGCTGTTTCTATGTCACGAAAAAACGGGCAACTGTATACACCCAAATTATCAATGCTCCCTCACATCTCTCACGAGCGTAGCCCATTAATACATCAAGCCTGCATGGCCCCCGGCCCTTCGCTCCTGTCGGCCCAACTTAGCCCAAGGATGTAGCCATTTCATACTGAAGCCCATAGCCCACTTAAGCCCATAGCCCACTTAGCTCTCACCTCTCTCTAACCTCAATCAGCCAATCCTATCCCTAGCTGCAGCGGTAGACGAGCAGCGACGAGCTGGACACACGACACCTGCGTGCTGTGAGGAGACGATTGACGAGCGGGTCGAGTTACAGCAGGCCGCCGGCGGTCATGTGCAGTGACAGCATGAGGTGAGCGGCCCGAGAGGCAGCGGGCAAGCTACAAAGGCAGCGCAGATGGTCGCGAGCACTACTGATCATCAAATTAGGCACCAAACCATGGGTAACTGCGATGGTAGCATGCGGCACCCACACAGGTACTGATTTTTACTACTGTATGAAGTAATTTTCATTGCTTCTTGGCTTTTTGGGGAGACGTGGTCACGTGGGCAAGAATGGAGGAGGGAGCGGATGAGCGGCAGGGACAGATGCTGAAGTTCGTTCGGGGAAACCGAGCACTGACCCGATTAAACTGATAACCAAATACGTCGGTTTCTGTTTTTGTAGTGCACCGATAGGTTGTTTTGGACAAACCAAAGTTCTTTGACACTGAACAAACCGAACCGAACAATCAGTTTAAACCGATTGCCCACCATGACCCAGCCCCCCCTGGGAGCCATATTATTTTTGTGTGCCAAAATTACGGTTCAGGCACTCTGTTTATGCATACAAACAGTAGCTACCATCTTCTAATGGCTCCACTGTAAGCTGTAAGCTCTAGGCGCTGTGCATAAGCTCAGATAAACAGACCCTGATAGTCTAAAACGTGACCAATAAAATACACCTAAATGGCTATATTCCAGAGTAAGAACGAAAAACCATGGCATTTGCTAAAAGGAAGTCCAATTTGGTAAACATCATGGCAAAACCAGGACAACTTCACTCATATGCTAGTTCAAGTTAGAAGTGGAATGATATACCTTAGGGGCACCAACCCCGTCTTTTCTTGATTCAATTACATTGCCAAGATGATCAATTCTTTTTTTTATTATGTCATGTCTCTGCAAAATGGATGCTTGGCCCATCAGGAAACTGTTTATGCAGTAGAGCTTGGGAAACAACTTACAAGACATAAAACAAAGCACAAAAAGAGGAAAGTGGCAAACATCGTTGCACATACTATATCATAATGTTGCTCTCCACTGACATCCATCGTATCAACAGCAATTAGAGAACAAGGAAGGGCCGGGAACGTAACATCAAACTGCAAAAGCGATTATGTACATTAACGACCCAAAAGAAAAGCAGCATCTTCATATACAGAAAAAAAGTGACATATTCTGGACATGGGCCTTGCCAAATTAGTAATTTGTGAATATTCTCAACTAGCTGCTTTCTAATTTTTCCTCCATATTTGACTGTATAAACACTACAAATAGCTTGTTAAGCTACCTGCCAAGTTCTAATGCGCCAAGAACATAACATGAAGACAATCTGAGGTCAAACCTTTAAGCAAGTAGTTCCAAATTTTACACAGCTAATAGACCATAGAATAAGTTGAAGTGGATGAAAGATTGCAAAGAAGCCTGCTTTCTAAATATGGTAAGAGCTGCTAGAAAGTACAAGTTAGATGGTTAGTGATGGTGAAATAGCATTGGGACTAACATTGATATGTAGTCTTTCCCCTCTCGAGGTATCAACAGTGAGCTTACTTTCTGTAGCAGAATATAGATAAAGACCTACAGGAAAGTTATCAGAATATTAAGTTAACATACAGTTAATGAACCATTATTATCTAGATAAAGAGGCATGGAGCAAGCTACATTGTGAGAAGAGGTACTTGCAGCATCTAACAAGTTAAATTGTTCTTCGTGATTTTATAGCATGAAAAAAATAGCAAGTACCAGTTATAGCCCATAGTATGGGTAAAAACTTATCACACATAGCACCATATAGCAACCATACTTGCAAAACTAAAGGGAACAGAAACTTGCATCAAACGCAAACACCAAAATGATGGAGCAATTCCAAAAACTAGATGGAACCTAGTTGGGGAAGTTACACAGAAAACTAACTCATTGCAAGTGATCACCCAAGTCAACAAAAAAGAAAGGTACAAAACCAATTCCTATCCAGTCTTTTGAAGACACCAACTAGGATACAAACATCATTGAAGACACCAACTAGGATACAAACATCAACAAAACCATCACCAGATAAAAATTAATACATGTACTGCAATTTTACACCTCCTATATTACCAAGCTGCTTTGATTTAACTGTCGTACCCAAATTCCGGTGCATGTTAACCGGGCTGTGAATTTTCACAATCTATTACTACCAATTCATCACACCATATAGTATGAAAAGACGCACAATTCATTCCACCACAATCTACTCTCGTTCCGCACCGAACAAAACACCAGATGGTACGGCGAGGTCAAAGCTCTGCCGCAGCTAGGCAAGCGAAATCAAGGGGGCAATCTGAGATGAAGAGGGGGCATGATACATACGGATCTCGGAGAAGAAGAGGAGGAGGATCGCGAGGGAGGAGAAGATGGTGATAAGGCCGCCGGAGAGGGTGCGGCTGTAGAAGTCCTCGTTCACTTTCGGGTAGGCATCCAGGTTCCGCAGCTTACTCCAGAGCTCCATCACCTCAGCTCACCGCCGGCGAGACCGCCGGAGCCCGGGGACGAGGAGGAGATCTACGGCGTGGCGTTGGCCGTGGGCCGTGGCCGCCGCGAGAAATGGGGAGGGTATATCTGGACTTTGTCGGAGCGAAGGGGACTAATCGGCGATTTTGTTTGGGTCCGCCATCCGGGTTGTGTTGGGCTGTAAGGCCCACTAGAAGGTGTAATGGGACAAGAGGGAAGAATTGCTTGCATCTTATAGCCCAGATAGATATCAGAGGACTTTCTCAAAAAAAAAAAAAAAAAAGATAGATATCAGAGGAAATAGGGTCGTGCTATGCTCCGATCTGGTCAGACCCCAGCACTTCTCCGACCCAGTGCCGCACGGCCGCACTTCCGTGCGATTGTTTGGTCCAGCGGCCCACGTCCGGGCCTCGCGCACTGTGCCTTTTTCAGCCCAATATGCGATTATTTGGTCCATGGCCCATGTTCGGGGCCCAGCGGTATGCCTTTTCAGCCCATGTTCGCTTTCGTGTCCCTACGTTCGGCGTCGTGCTTCCTGCGGATCTCGTGCGTGTCACGCTTGCCACTCAAAGGATCAAATTCCTCTTGTACCGGGATAAATGAGAAGCCACGTGAATGAGGAAAAAGAACATGGATGCCTCATATTTTTTTTATAAAAAAATAGTCCATGAGAGGACACGAACACAAGTCCTTTTTTATTTCCATCAATCAATCATTGAAGCTCACGGTGAACGATGTAACACTATTCTCAAATTGATAAAGTGTTCCCTAAAAAAAAATATAAGTCCACATCACTTGATGGTTCCACAACTATATAGTTGTGAAAAATTTATCATTAAATACAACGGACTATTTTATAAGAAATAAAAAGGCAAAACATGAACATGTAAAATAAATTAACTAATAGAAAAAAGTAATAGAAAAGTAGAGAAATAAAATTGGGTAGAAATTAATATGACATATATATAGAAAATTAAAACAAATGAATAACTATATAAGATACACCATAGATTATCTCGTAAGTACTAAACGTAAAATTGCAAAATACATCATAATGCAAGTTAATTAACGAGAGAAAAGACAACGAAAATTAGGAAAATAAAAATAGTAGCAAGTGATAATACATATATAGAAAAAATAAAACAAGTGAATAACCGTATAAGATACACCATAGAGCATCTCATAAGTATATACGAATAGACTCAACTAACCATAAAATATTTTATTTATACTACGTGAACATTTGAAAATACATCAAGAACATTATTCGTATCTTTGCGCGAATATCACATTCAAATCATATATATCATAAAAAAATAAAATAAGACACCAACATGAAAATAAAATAATTAATAGAGTAAAATAATATAGACAAACACAAAGATCAATATCAAATGATATATAAATAATACAAAGCATCTCATGAACATTCTAAAATAATAGAACATCACATATATAATACATGAATATCACCAAATACATCTAGAACATAATAATAATAATAATAAAAAAAAATAATAATAATAATAACACAATAGAAAAAATATATAATAAAGGAGAGACATCACAAGAATTATATTTGAACAATAAAAAATGTACATAAAATGATAAGATAAAAAATAAAAATAACAAAGATAGAAAACGCTCATATAACATCATTACTAAATGACAAATATATAGAAAAAATAAAATAAAGATAGAAAGAGAAAATTTAAAAGAAAGATAAGATAAAATAAAAATAAAAACATGGAAAACTAAAAAAAGAAAAAAAAAAATAATAAAACTTATACTATGTCTTGATGATTTGTATTTACATGGATTTTAAATTGTTGTTTGTGAGTTAAATCTGGTTCTGATGGATTGTAAAGTTTTTAGAATTTGAGTCGCAATAGAATGTTGTTATGATGCCTTATTGTTTGACAATTAGATTTTGTTTATTATGAAGCATTGAAAAATTTATCATGAAATTTTTATTTGGTGGATAATAATGATACACTATATAACATATACTCATACACTAGGAACATCAGAAAATAAGCTGGGAACATCGAAATAAAGACTGGAAACATCAAGATATTTTTTTGTGAACATTGACTGCCATATGCACTGGGGGCATCGGAAATTAAGAAATTGAGAACATAGAAATAAAGGCAAAAAACATCAATACGTACATGGTGAAACATTAAATATCTTTATAAGAACATATTTATAATTTGACTGGCTCGAATAAGATAAAATTCTTGATGGTGTATGACAAGCATGTGTTTGTTAAAATTTTAAGGACGTAAAAAATATTCTCATTAAAAAATTACATCATATGGATAATATCATAAGTTAAAATAAGCTTTACAATATGAAAATTGTAAAGATAAACTAGTATTACAATATAAACTAGGAACATCTCCATTCTCTTAAGTGAATATTAAAAACACAAAATCATCACATCATTTATGTACTACTTGAATATCATACCTATTTGAGAACATCCATCTTAAGAACACTCTTGTAAATGTTAATTTTATCGACCAAATTTAAAATCATTAGAAAATAAAAACAAAGACATTAAGAATATTTTTATGAACTTATATAACATAAAAGAACATTCAGAACATGACATTTGTGTGTGGTTAAATTGAAGTCACAGGATGAAACATAATGAGAGTAATAAAGAGAAAAAAAAAAAAAAAGTTGGACGCTGTGTTTAGTAGAGTAAGGTATATAGAAAATCATAACATACATCATAAAATATAGAATGTATATTATATGAATATTTTTTTTTTGCGAATGGGCCTGTGGTCTAGTGGTAGGGTCGTCGATTGGGGGCGCTACCCACCGGGGATCAAATCCTGGTGCTTGCACCTTTTCCCCGGGATTTTTTCCGGATTTACCGGCGTTATGCATTAAGTGGTAGCGACGTTCCCCTCGCCGACGACGAGGCGCCCGATGGTGATTTTGGGAATCTCCAAATCTGCCGGTGGCTCGGTCCTTCGAAGGTGCTCATAGGGGGTAGGGTTTGCGTATGTGTGTTCATCGAAATAAGTGTGCGTGCGTATTGTGAGCGTTTGCGTTATGTCGTGTCATTCTAAAAAAACATAATATTTATAAATTATATAAAAAGAAATTAAACACAAAAAAGATTAAGTAAGATAAAATAGAAAAATCAAAAATCAAAAATAGAAAATAAACTGAAGAAAGGAAATAAAAAATAATATTAAAAAGAAAACAAAATAAAAAATAAAAAGATAATAAAAATATAAAAATAAAGAATAATAAAAACCAAAAAAGAAAAGAAATAAAAATAAAAATGAAGCAGAAAGGAAAAAAATAAAACAAGATTCCATATGGATATATTTGATAAAATAATTATTAATAAATATTTATCTTATAAAGATAATATATCATAGAACATTACTAAGTACACCATAGAATATTACTTTATACACCATAGAACATCGCTAAAATATATAATAGAACATCGCATATATATTACGTACATGATAGGAATCGAACATAAGATCTCGTTGGTCTAAAGGTGTTAGACTCACCACTACATCATATCGCACAAATTTTTGTGATAGTTGCAAAATATATTATACAATATAAAGTAGAAAAAAGTATTCAACTATCACAAGAATAATATTTTATACTAAAAATACTACAAGATGTTTCATGAAACACCAGAGAGAAAGCTAAGTAATAAAAAAAATAAAAAAGTAGAAGACAAAAGAAAAAAAACATGTATAGAAAAAATTAAAATATAAATATAAAATAAATAATGAAGTAAAAAAAACTAAATAATAATAGTAAATATGTGAGTAGAAGAAATAATATAATATAGAAATAAAGATATTTTATGTGTACATTTCTATAAAATATAAAAATAAATATGTAGAGGAGAACATAAAAATAAATAAACAAATAAATAAAAATAATAAAATTGATAGCAAAAAGCACAAGGAAAAAAACATCATCGAATATCACATATAAATTACGTGAACATCACTAAATACCTCATAGAACATCACAAGTATACGAAGTGAACATCACAAAAAAATATCATAGAACATCACATGTATGCTACGAGGACATCGGATATATATTATGCGTACATTTCTTAAAACACATAGAACATTACATACATACAATGTGAATTCTAAAATAATATTCTAAAACATATATGTTCTGGAACATAACATTATACACAAAAATTAGATAAAATTTTATGTACGGACATTTATATCATAAAGGTAAAATTGTTTTTTTTATTGAGTGCGGCGATGTTCTAAGACCATGATCTAATGTTACGTCTTTTACAAAACAAATGTTCTATCATCATAAAATAAATACTCTATGTTAAGGAGAAGTATAGTTCATATTTAGGACAAAAATACATGTTCATGTGAGCGATATTATAATATCTAAAAAAATAGAAGAAAATAAATGATAAAATCTAGAAAATATATAGAAATAACATAATATATCAAAATAGAAAAATTAATAAAAGGTAGAACAAGGCATAAAGGAAAATAAAAATAATAGAATAGCAAAAAACATATAAAAATAGAAAAAATAAAAAAGAACACCATGCCAATATTACTTGAATAACCTAAAATATATCACAAAAATATCTCACAGTGTATTATATGCATATTTAAAGATGCTACTCAAACATCTTATTTATGTTATATGAATATCACAAAATATAACATAGAATATCACATATATACTATCTAAACAACATAAAATATATCATAGAAATATTATAAAGTATATCACATAATATCACATATATACTATATGAACATCATAAACTATAAAATAATTAATTATAAAAAATAAATTCAACAAAATATAAAAATAAAAAAATAATAATGAAAAATAACATGAAATAAAAATAGTAAAAAATTAGAAATAAAAAATAACTTCATACTACGTATAAATAAAAAAACATACTATTTAAGTCTAAGAAAAAACCTTTCATCATCCACAAAAAAATAACATGTTAAAACTAGAAAAAAATATAAAAAATTATATAGACATTATAAAATATTAGAATATATACCATGTGTACATCATAGAACATGACATGTATACTACGCGAACATCACAAAATACATCATAGAACATCAAATATATACCACATAAACATAAAAAATATCATAATATAAAACATTTATAACACGTGCAATCACCAAAAAAACTATAAAAAACATAAAAAACAAAAACACATAACATAGAGAAAATAATAAAAACATCACATGAATACTATAGAACATCATATGTAAACTAAGCGAGCATCACTTATAATATATAATAGAAAATCACTAAATATATTATAGAACATCATAAACATCATAGGACATCATATGTATACTATATGAACTCTATATGTATACTACGTGAATAACACAAAAATATCATAGAATAAATAAAATAATAAATAAAGAATAAATTATAAAATTATTAAAGTAATTAATTAGAGTAAAATAAGAAAGAGGAAAATATATATGTATATTACATGATATGTATATTACATGAACAGCACATATATAATAAAATATTAAAAAATTAGTATAGTAATTAAGTATAGTCAAATAAAAAAAAAAAAACTACCGAACATGATAAATACATTGTAGAACATCACATTAAGACTACACGAATGTAACATTAATACTATACAAACACTGCTGAAAAAACATAGAACATCATATGTATACTAGATAAATATATATATATATATATATATATATATATATATATATATCATGAAATTTAAAAAATAATATTAGTGAAGTAATTAATTATAGTCAAATAACAAGAAAAAAAAAAAACACTACCGAACATCACAAAAACGTAGAACATCATATTAACAATACATGAACATAAAAAATATAGCATATAGCATCATTTGTATAATACGTAGACATCACAAATATAATAAAATGTAGAGAATAATTAAATTAGTAAAAAACTACGAACATCACATAAATATCCCGAAACATCAATGTATCATGTATGTATATCGAACATCTAAAATACATCATAGAACATCATATTTCTACTCGTGAACATAAAAAATACATCATAAATTTCATATATGTACTACGTGAACATGACATATATTATAAAATATAAAAACATTAATTAATTAGAGACAAATAACATAGCGAAAAAATATGCAAAATAAAAACAGAAAATAAAAAAATCTATAGGAAACATAAACAACAAAAAAGATAAAAAGTATATAGATGAAAAAGAAAAGAAAATATGGAAAAATAATATAAAAAATAATTAATTAGGTAAAAATAAAAAAATATGAATTCAATAGAGATAAGAATAAAAAATGAAAAGACAAATCAATGCCACATAATAAAAAGGAAACATAAAATAATTGAATGAAAGGAAAAAAAAAAAAATAAAACCACAAAAAAAAAAAAAAATAAAAATATATAGAAGAAGAATTAAAGAACATAGGAAAAAGTAAAAGGGAAAGGGAAAGGGAAAGGGAAAGGGAAAGAAAAAAAAAGAAATAGAAAAAAAAAAAAAACAAAGGAAAAAGGGAGAAAATCATGTACGGACATAATGGAAGAAAGAAAAATAAAAGGAACTAAAAATAACTGAATGATAAATAATAGAATGGAAAAAAAAAAAGAGGAAGAAAACAATAAAATAGAATATAAAAAAAGAAACATCCGTGCGTGCGTATTTGGTGACGCACACAGTGGCGTAGAAAAATAAAGGATAACGAGAATAATATCTAATACAACAAATAATAAAAAAATAAAATAAGAATATGAAAGAAAGAAAATA
>JADLZL010006081.1:0-37948 GCA_015844335.1 Chrysopogon serrulatus | reverse complement strand
GTAAGTTTTTTTACACTCTCTCTCCATCACATCAATTTATACCCGCATGTAAAAGCAGCATTAAATATAAATAAAAGAATAACTAATTACACAGCTGCGTTGTAAATCAGCGAGATACCAATCTTTTCGAAATTCAATGCGTTAGTGATCGATGGAACTGATATACGCAACAAAGCAAAGTATCGCTGAGAACTTTCGAATCTCTCTCCTCCGTCACAAATTATTTGCTGCATAGCAAAGAGCATTAAATATAAATAAAAATAACTAATCGCATAATGGGCTATGAAATCGAGGACGAATCTTTTGGCTCTAAAGTACATTGATAATATTTACCAAATAAAAACGAAGTCTATCATGGGGACTTTTCAATCTCTCTCCTCTCCCCATCTCCTCTTTGGAACCTGAACTGAATAATTCGCTGCCTGCACTTTGCAGTTCGTGCATGAGCACCATCCATCCTCGGCTTTTCACAGTTCAGTAAATTCCATCCTTTTTTTTTTTACCATTTATTAAGATTGTTGAGGTGTTCACTGATAGATAGCACTCATATTTGGGCCTGCAGTTATCACATAGATGACATTGCCACGCACGCCAATGTTTCTTTCACTGCAAGCATGTCTAGTTGGCTACTGCAATTTATAACTTACTTTTTTGGTGCCTGTCAGGCAGCTTTTTCCTCCACATGATGCAGTAGACAAATGAGAGAAAAAAAGGTAAATGTGCACCCAACTTTAATTATATTATTTTACTCTGTAAAGGCCATTACAGAATGGATAATTGGTGGCACGTATCAAAGTCATAACGAGAAGACAAGTATTTAACAATTGTTAGATGTAACCTTTTCCCACTGCACCCACCATCCCAATCCCAGTATCCCACTCTATGAATGGATCAGCTTGTGAAACCAAATTGCTTGATCTGTCAATTTTGCACCCTCTGGCTCACTCCGGTTGCAACTCTGCCTTGCTTTTTGGCAATTGCCAGCCACAAGCTCGTGGAACCTGTTGCTGCAGCGACAGTGGGATACTCATATATTTTTGGATCTTTGCAGGCTACTGGAGCTACAAGAAACAAGATGAAGAACCTTATCAGCAACACAGAAATCTACCAGCTCTGTATTTGTGCATCCACCTCTATGCCTCCCAGCAACAAGAACCAGCAAGTTACATACGTAGACGGTGTTGGCTAGGTGAGTGTGGCGATGATGGCAGCACAATGTCGTCCTGCAAGATACTACTGCGAATTTTTGAAGTCACTGTGTCTCATCATCCACATTGTGGACTTACCCAGAACAAGCTTATATCATCCTCATCCTAAGGGTTGGCAGCAGCTCGTATATGAAGGTGGCTCAGTTTTTGTTGAGCTTCAAGGTTCAGATGGTACCTGGAAAGACTTGGCGTGGAGGGATTGGGTTGCTATCGGTGATAGTCGCCACCCACCCAGTTGAAGTGTTTCTGTATCAACCTGGGCATAGATGGAATTTCAGCATCCATCATATTGATTCAGATGGTTCCATTCAAGAACAGTCTGAAAAATGGCAGAGTTGCTGTGGACAGTTCAAGGACCAACTTGCGGTGCCAGGCTGTCGGCAAAGGGAAGAGCGCTGGAGGAGAGAGCAAAGAATTCTGACCATGAGCAGCGCGGTGAGGTGAAGAGAAGATGTGATGTCATGTTGATAGGCAAAGAAGTTCTTGGAGCCATAAAAGAGGCCGGGTAGGATCTGTTGTCTGTAGAACATTGCAGCATGCAGCAAAAAGGTTAGTTCACCGGCTGGCACTGCTCACTGGTATGTTTCAACGACTGAAATCTATCACCTGTTATCTATTTTTTAACCAACCATCGTCTAGTATTTTTCTTTTTTTTTTTTGACAGTGTACCCTGTTATGTTCCGGCAAGTGAGCGAACCGGGTTCAATCCTTAGGATGGTTCAGCACTTTTTTTGTTCACTCTAAACCTCCTACTCGTTGATGTAAACTGAAACTCCATAATACAATGACGTGTTAATCTTTTGCGTATTTGAGAAAGGAAACATAAAAAAAAACTCCTCGGACAATTTTTTGTATGATATGGAATTTAATTTTTTGTGGAATCTCAAAGTTTTTTAATCGGCCAAAACATTTGTTTGGTTGCACAATAATTTTCTCACAACTTTGTAGACTAGGGTGGACTGGTGCGCAGAGGCACTACCCCATCTTGTTATCCCAACCAGTTTTCCTTCCTTCCCTGTTTCGTAAAGCTTCACTACGGATGGAGGAAAAAGCACTCACATTTGCCTCGGAATGTCCGGATGACACACTTCGTATGCTACGTGCACACATGCTGAACACGTGTTCTCAATCATCCAAACACCAAGTCGAGATGCGTGATATTCAAAAACAATAATGTGAAGCAGTGAGTAGAGGGGAGCAGCACAGATCTCAAAATAGTTTTTTTAACAGTGCAGATACAGCATGCTCAGCATTCCATGTACTGACGCTACATTCCGTTTTTGAACTTAAGAACGCAAGGACGAACTCCTTGTTGTATATTGCCGAACTTGGGCCACTCCCTTGTTCTATGTTCCGTCCTTTTTTATTTACTGCTGGGCCAGGGATGCGTGCCCGGCTCCGGCGATTTAAAAAAATCATGCGACATGCTAAAATTGGAAAAGGAAAAAGAGGATCTCCAGTCCAGGATTAGAAGCTGCAAAATCGTGGTTGACCTTGAAACCATGGAGACATTTCTTCTTGGAGGGTGATGAAACGAACACTACACGACTCGACGACTCGCAAGGCACCGGCACCGGCCGGAGAGCGCAAAATCGTGGTTGACCCTCCGACGATTTTGGAGGGGGGTGATAGACGGCAGCTAGGCTAGCTTTGTCAATTAATCGCGCACCACTGTTACCTTGCCCGCCGAGCCCGGCCCCAGGCCAGGTTTAAAGTGCTCACCGCTCCCGCCTCCACGCATTCTCCCTTTGGCCGGCCGCGTCGATCGGACCAACAGGATCGGAGGGCTTGCTCGCCGCACCTCCCTCTCGCTCACCACGTCGATCAGGACAGCCGCCGCCGTTGATATATACCCACCGGACCGGCCGGTCGATCTGCCAGCGACGACTGGTTGCTTTTGCTGCGTCGCCGCCACCGGAGCCGTGACCGGGCACAATGCCAGGAGCCGTGATCGTGCACCACCACACGAGGTACAAGACGTACCCCGGCGAGCTCACCGGCATCGTCATCTTCGTGCTTCATCGCCTCCGTCGCCGGCTGCATCTTCGGCTATGACATCGGCCTCACCTGTGAGTAGTGAGCCGCCGGCCGTAGAATCAATAAGCTACTCCTACTTCAGATATCTTCGTCTCCAGCTAGCTAGATAGCAGGCCCTGACGCGTGGTACGGTTGTTGCATTGTCGCCGTCACTGTCGCCGCCGCCGCCGTGGTGGTCGTGAAGCCGGTTTGATGTCGTCGGAGCCATTCCTGGTCAAGTTCTTCCCCTCCATCTACGAGGAGATGAAGAAGCAGGTGATCGTGAGCCAGTACTGCAAGTTCGACAGCCAGGTCCTGACGCTCTTCGCCTCTCCATCTTCCTCGCCGCGACGGTGGCCGCAGCTTCTTCGCCGGCCCGATGTCCGGAGCGCTTCGGCAGGGAAGTGGACCCTGTTCTCCGCGAAGGGTCGGCGTACGTGACCGGCGCGTGCATCGGCGGCGTGTCCGTGAACTTCCGATGCTGCTCACGGGGCGCGTCCTCTCGTCGGCACCGGCATCCGGCATCTCCATCCACGCCGGCCCGCTGTACATCTCCGAGATGGCGCCGGCGCCGCAGCGCGGGATGCTCAACATCCTGTTCCAGCTCATGATCACGGTGGGCATCCTGACGGCGAACATGACCAACTACCTGGGCTCCAAGATCCCCGGCGGCTGGGGCTGGCGCATCGCCGTGGCGTTCGGCGGCGTCCCCTGCCGCCGTCATCGCTGGGCGCGCGCTGGCCATCCCGACACGCCGACGTCGCTGATCGAGCGCGGCGACACGGCGACGGCGCGCAAGACGCTGCTCCAGATCCGCGGCGTCGGCGACGTGCGCGAGGAGTTCGATGACCTGTCGACGGCGAGCGAGGACGCCAAGGCCGTGGCGAGCCCTGGCGGGAGTTCTTCTTCGGCGGCAAGTACAAGCCGCAGCTGACGTTCGCGCTGCTCGTCCCTTTCTTCCAGCAGCTCACCGGCATCAACGTCATCATGTTCTACGCGCCGGTGCTGTTCAAGACGGTCGGGTTCAAGCAGAACGCGACGCTGGTGTCCTCCGTCATCACCGGCCCGTCAACGCCTTCCACCCCCGTCGCCGTCGTCACTGCTGACAGTCGGCCGCCAGCGCCTTCCTCCAGGGCGGCACGCAGATGATCATCATCTTGCGGTGGTTGATTTCTTCACCTAGCTCATCATGACGATCCATGATCCAAGTATGACATTTTCTTCTTTGCATTGGTATTGGCAATGGCGCCGGCAGATCCTCGTGGGGACCTTTCATCGGACTCCAGTTCGGCATGAGCGGGACGGGGACATCTCGAGCAGTACGCCATGTGCATCGTGCTGTTCGTGTGCGTGTACGTGGCCGGGTTCGCGTGGTCGGGGGCCCATGGTATTGATCCCCAGCGAGATCTACCTGCTGGGGTGCGGAACGCGGCGATGAGCGTCACGGTGGCCGTCAACATGTTCTTCACGGCCTCATCGGCCGATCTTCCTCACGCTGTGCCACCTCCGCTTCGGCCTCCTCTACTTTTTCGGCGCGTGGGTGCTGCCCATGGACGCCTTCATCGCCATGCTGCTGCCGGAGACCAAGAACGTGCCCGTCGAGGAGATGGCGCACGTCTTAGAAGAAGCATTGGTTCTGGCGCAAGTTCGTCATCGACACCAGCAACGACGCACGCAGCGCAGAGATGAGGAAGAGGATAGCGCTAGAGATGAGCTGGATCTCAAGTCATCGATCGTCCGTCCATGCATTTCATTTCCATTATTGCCCACCATGCGTGTCTTTTCATTTCTTTTGTTTGGGCCCTGGGGTATATAGTATACTAGGCTGGCAGATTATATTGAAGGATATTTACGTACAAAAATTAAGCGCCAAGTAAACTAAACCCAAGTTAATTACAATATATACATTACTCGATAGCTAGGTGCAGAAATATATATGAATGTTTTGTTGTAGATTTATGGTAATCCTAGCATGGCTTTATTAATAAGATGATGATGATCCGTGCAAATTGTAAGTAAGGATATCTAAGATTTTTTTTTTTCATTCTAACATTTGAAGAATTTCTTGAATAGTGCAGATAGTTTCGCTTATGTGTTTCAATGTAATTGTTCCCTCTCCCATTACTAATCTGGGGGGCGCTCATAGTGACTTCACCTCCATATATTATCGTTAAGCAAATTCTTTGCTTAAAACTAATGTCTTCTTCTTTTTTACTCTTATTTTTTCCACTCTATCTCATGGTTTGTGCAATTTCCACCAATGAAGGTAACCTTCTTTCCTCTGGCTCTTTCCTCTTGGTAAGCTACATACTCATAATAAAACCACTGTTCAACTCTCCTAAAATTTTCTAAGCTTCTTGGTTCCCTTGCAAATTTAAAATTGGATCATCTCATACCTTGGATCAATAGTAGTCCCCCATCCCAAAACATCGCCAAAATCATCATCTACTTAAAAAGTCAAATGATATCTGTTGTGTTCTATAAGCTTCTCAGAAAAGCGCATTGGTAAAATCCATGGATCAACTACATTTACTATATGAAAAACCAATATACTTTCATGCATGATTTGATCATAACCCCAATAATAGGAATTTGTTCATGGACTAGGTCACCAACATGAAAGCCGTTAGATTTGAGCTGTGATCCTTAATATCGCGATACATGTTTTGTTACCTTTTTCCCTATCAATGTCAATGTCAATCCTTTTCCAACAAAGAGTAGTTGGAAAGAGGGACTCAACGGGTTTCAAGGTTATAACTGACATGTTAAGATGGGTGGCATAGAGCACAATGGGAAAGGACATCGTGGGACCCATGCATGCAATCAAGCCCGATGTTTAGTGTGACTTTCTTGTTTCTATCTCATAATGAAAGCTAGTTGTAACAGATTGGATTATACACTAAATCATTATCTCTTTCACTTTAATACTGTATTTGTATTGGATTTTTATTTATTTTGTGTTATATCTTTGATAAATCTAAATCACTATAAGTTGGACATATAAAGATGAATATGATGGTTTTTAAATTTATTGAGGTAAAGGGATGATTTGTTTTTTAAAAAAAAACATTTACCAACTTATAAATATACTAGAATTACTTATAGGTGTATTAATTTGGTGTATTCTTTCTCTAATAGTTGTTATAACCTACGCTAAATTGTTATATGATGATGAGTAATTAAAAAGTAATAGGTGTACTATATTATTAGGACTGCCGGTGAATAGTTGGCCTAAAAGAGGGGCAGGGGCATATCTATAAGAAAAAAAATACCGGCCAGCCAGCCATATAATGTGGCAAAAGGTTATGGACTTTGATGTAGCATGTAGAAGTCAAGAGGGCCGGTAAAAAGAATGTTTCAAAGGGCATATGTGCAACATGTTTTCCGCAGCTAGTGTACTTGTAAAGAGTAATAAAAGTGACCAGAGACCAGCGTGTAAAATCGCAAGGCATATCTACATACCGGCCAGCTAACAATATAATATGGCAAAAGGTTCTAGACCCGCTTTTGTAAGAATGTCCGGGGCATATGCGCAATAGAAAAACACACGAGGGGGCGTGCACTGCAAGACCAATAAAGCGACCCGTGGATCCGGTCGCGTAAAATCACAAAAAATTGGACCATTTTCCTGTGTCATCATTGCATGGGGCCATGTTAATGTATGTATCGTTTCATTTTATCGAATGTCTCCGAAGAGACGACTCGATTGCCTATGACTCGGATTATAACCAGTGTTGTTTGCTTTGTTCAAGCCCGTGTGGTTACTAATTTAAAGTCCATTTGCTTGTCTTTCTTAGCGGGGCCTTATTATTCATATGCGTGGACTGGATCGTTTAAGCGGGGCAAAAGGTATGGTTTTGATGTATGTAGAAGTCAAGGCACATGAGAATGTTTCAAGGAGCATATGCAACATGTTTTTCGCTTAACAGAGTGTACTTGTAAGAACAATAAAAGCAATAGGATCGGCCACGTAAAATGCATAAGGCATATATACATACCGGCCAGCCAGCCATATAATATAGCAAAAGGTTAAAATCGCAAGGCATATCTACATACCGGCCAGCCAGCCAGCCATATAATATAGCAAAAGGTTCTCGACCTTGATGTAAAATGTAAGTCACAGGAGGCCTGTAAAAGAATGTTTCGAGGGCATATGCGCCTTAGAAAATACACTTAACCAGGGGCGTACCTTTAAGACCAAGAACAGCGACTAGGACCAGTGCGTAAATCGTGAAAAATTTGGACCATTTCTCGATTTGTGCGTGTCATCCTTGCGCAGGGGGCCATGCTAATCTTCTCTGTATCGTTCCAATTTTATCAGAATATCTTCGAAGAGAAAACTAAGTGTCTGCAGCTCGGATTATAACCTGGTGTTTGCCTCGTTGTTAGCTGGTGTGGTACTAATTTCGAGTCCGCTGCTCGTCTACGCCGCAGGACGCAACGACACTACGCGGTGTGTGGGCTGGATCCTTTAGAGTGGCCCAGATATCACAGGAAACAGCGAAGTGGGCTTCATGTTTCCCCCTGGCAAGAATGCAGGCCCTTTTGTGACGTGCCGTCTCCGCTTGCAGCCTTTGGAAATTGGAAGCATGTATATTAGCAGGTCTGCTACTGCTAGTGGTTCTGCTATAAAAAGATTAGCTAGTGGTGTATGATGATCCACTCAAAAATAAATTATATTTCCAAATAAATTTCAACAAGTATGGTAATACAATGATACTCTATACCTCTGTAAGTCTGTAGAAACGTGAATGTATCCATTTTTAGTCTTTTCTGGCTCGAATGAAAAATCGCATTCCCATTTTTCCTTATTTCTAATTTATAGTATATTTATTATTTAGTATTTTTTCTTTTCTAAATATTGGTGGACCCACTTATACGGATACAAAGACAAAAAAATCTCTCCCTCTTCCTTCACTCATTTTCTAAATATTTAATGTCCTCTCTTCACTTTCCCTTTTTCTTCCCTGTTCAAAATATTCCAAAAATCTTTTCTTTCCTTTCTCACTTTCCCCACCCCCCCCATTTAAAGAAACTAAGTGATTCTAAGTATTCCTTTTTAGAATTGGGGGTTGAAACTATAGGTAAAAGCATCAGATCTTCCCTTCTGCTAGGGGTGGAGTATATAATTTAACAAGTATGGTAATCAAATACTCTGTTCCTCTATAGTTATAGTTTTTTTTCTGGCTCAAATAAAAAAAAAGCTTACATTTCCGATAGTTAGAAATTAAGGTGTGGGCCATTTAGTTTATCAGAGTTATATTTCTTTTCTAAATAAATATAGTTATATGGACATACTTCGATGGATGCATGCAAGATCCGAGGCTAGATATTTACAATAATCTCATCCTCTTCCCACTCATTTTTTTAACAAAATATTTAATGTCCTCTGTTCACTTTTCCTTTTCTCACTTTTCTAAATATTTCAGAATCCCTTTCTGCCACTTTTCTTTTGATTTTCCCCCACATAACTAGGACAGCCTTAAAAGAAACTGAGCAATCAAACTATTTTAAAAAGAATGGAGGTGGGTTGAAACTATAAAGTAAGATGAAACACTCGAATCTTTTTTTTTCTAGATAAAATAGACTGTTAATAAGACTGAAGTCAGGAGTGGAGCTATAGCCATGGATATGGGTGCATCCGCATCCATGCGATAATAAAAAAAACAATAGAAATGATAAAATTTAATATATTCACATCCTCATATTGTGGTATCATTGTACCCACAAGGTCAACATATCTTTTCTTTGTTCACAAAAACATATATTTTTCTTCGATTTTGTTTTTTTTCTTTTTTTTTTGAATTTCCATCCATGCCTCAAGTCAATTGAGGTAAGCATCAACTTAGAAGAAAATTTAAGGCATAAAGGCACCTTTAACTCCCAATCTTGACTTAGAACAAGCAATCCTTAAGGGTCTTGTTTAGTTGCACTTTAATCTGAATCAACCTGTATAACTTTCCAATCCAATACATGTGGATTAGGTGGATTATTGAAGTGCACCTAATTTGAATCTTGTTGGATGGAAATCAGTGATTGACGACACCCACAAAATTAGATTTGGATGGAATCAATGATTGGCGACACACACAAAAAAACGTTGGTAAGTTAATTTCACAGGCAGCTGCACGCGTTCTTTCATTTACAGATCTTGCACCCTACACACACACACACACACACACACACACACAAGAACACAAGAATCAGCCTATAGCCTATACGGGCTGCCACACTAGAGCTACAGTAGTTCATCACAACCAAACTGACCGACGCGACGAGGAGTCGATCGAGCAAACAGCAAAGTGGTGCAAGAAGAAGAGAAGAAAAGCAGCAGTTTACTATAGTACAGTAAGTTATACTAATATATAAGAGAAAAAATGCTGGCATGCCAGCGGGCGGATCGCCAGGAAAAACAGTACAGCAGTAGCCGGGAGAGAAACAACTTGCAATTCGTTGCTCACTTAGTCCCCAGAGCAGCAGGTGCATGACCTTGGCATTCTTTGCCGTGGCCATGGACGTGGTCCTCTCCTCGCCCGCCGCCGCGCCTCCCCCACGGCTGCCGCGTCGTCGGCTCCCGACTCCCGGCCGCCGACGCCGACGACGCCGACACGCCGACGCGCGGCAGCTGCAGCTGCTGCGCGGCGTCCCACGCCAGCGCGCAGCGGCGTCGCGAGCTCCGGCCACCTGCTGGGTCGTGCTCTCCCGCCCGCTGCTCATGGCTGCTGGCTGCTGCTGCGCCGTAGCACACGCACGCACGCCTCTAATTAATTAGGTAGCCTCTTGTGTTGCTGCCGTTGCCGAACCCTCATGTGCCGGTAGACACCGAGCCCGGTGGGTTATATAAGCGCGGCGGCTGCCCAAGCTAAGCTGGGGGTGAGGGCCCGCTGGCCGGCGTACGTGTCCCTGAGCGAGACGTGACGATGGCGTCCAGTGGACAGCACAGCAGCGGCAGAGGTGAGTGAAGGTAAGAAGCGACTGATTGATGATAAAAAATATCGTGTGGCGTCGTCATTGGCGAGATCGATCGAGGCCGTGGATCGATCGAGTGGCGGGGAATCTTGACGTGCGCGGTCGTGCGGCGTCACGGCGGTCCGGTTCGTCCGGCATCGGCGTCACGGCGTGCGGGGCCCGCGTCGGAATCGCGCGGCGCGTTTTTCCACCCGCGTGTCCCGGTGGATGGATCGGTCGGGCGGTCAGTGAGCATACAAGTGGGGGGGGAGTGCCGGCCGAGGGCGGGTGGTGTGGGCGCGGCCGGTTCGCCGGCAGGTGGTCGCGGCAGGACAGGGAGGTGTCGGAGCGGACATTCAGAATGCGTGGGGCTCGCTGGCGAAATCGAAGAGAGGGTTCGCGACTGCTCGGAAGAAGACCGGGAGGGAGGAGCAGTGGTGGCGGAGGGCGCTTCCGAGCGTACTTGTCGCCGTGATACCAAAAATCCGGCAGCCCGTGGCCCAAAAAAATCCAGCTGGTTAATTGAAAAAAACCCAGAAGAAAACCTTTTTTATGCCTTGACTTTTGCCGAGGGTACACGTAATTCCTAGCACGTAACCAACAAAGGGATCGAAATTAATTGACCGGGCTCGTTTGCTGGTTCGACTCGATCGGTGTGTGGTGAAGACGAATACTAGAGAAAATATGTGCGATTGGTGGACAAATATTTGAAACAAATTTCAAGATTGTTTTGCGATAAGTTTGGAGCACCATGCCTTCTCTGGATTAAATCCAGATTGAAAGGGAGGGACCTAGACCATCGCCAATCTTTAACAACTTTTATTAGCTGAGCTAAGCTCGGCAAAACATGTGGCCAGGTTGCATTCAAGCGCTATGGCTACAATAAAAGCTGTATGTTTTCCTTTTAACAACATCATGCTAGTATATGTCTAGCTTTTTCTTTTTATCTTTTGGCTAAAGGCATCTCCAGTGGATATATCAGTTCATATACCCACGCAGTAAAAGTTTCATGAGCCGAATCCTCACCATTTAGCATGGCCCGGGCCACCACTTTAAAAAAGAAAAAAAAAGTCCCATCATAATCTATCCCATCCCTGAATCTAATTAAGATGTGGACCTCAAACGTATATTCTCTCTCACGCATGTTCTCTATTGATAAAGATTCGTTTTGGGTTTCCACGTCAGCCTAATCGGTCACGATAAACGAAATACAGTACTAACGACGTTTGTGCATAGTCGTACCAACCAATTCGGTCGCAAAGTCTGTGCTAATATTATTACTCGTACATTACTACTACTGCTACCACGACGACGACGACCCAAGGCGTTCTAGACACCACACACACATACTGACATGCCTACTCATATTTTTCCCTCCTGTTATTGCTAACAAAATTATTTAGCCTGTGTGTGATGATTCCGACAAGAGAGCTAGCGTTACCGATGATCCAACATTCAAAGGATGTTACGCCTGTCCCTGTCATCCATCCATAATTATCGATAACAGATCAGCGGCTAATGAGTTTTCTAGAAATTATATATTACACATCAGCTAGTCATCAGGTATTTACGGATAAGGATAAATAATTTGCTCCCCAGCGTATAAACTAAATAATCTAAGTTATAAGATGGGCCTAAGCTGTAAAGAGCTCTCAATTTTCCCTCGGCTCACAAATAGAGAGAAGCCAAGTGCAAAAACAAGCATATGAGCTAAGAGGTGGTGCTGTCACGTTCAGCAATCATGGGAACCACGCGTTGTGTCTGCTCTCAACATAAAACCTCACAACGAGTCAATTAATAATATCCCATTGATTGGACCAATTGATGAGGCACCAGTCTTAAAAAGTATATACGGCAACTAATTTGGTTGAATTATTGTGCATTGCCTCCTCACTTTCCTCCCGGCCGGCGTTTTGGAGGCTTAAGCTTGTTAGTAGGGGCTAAAATTAAACAAGGAGTTTATAGCGTTCTCTCTAAGGTTATCATATGTTCTATGTAATCAATTGGAAACGGATGAAACACAATTTTTTTAATAGGTATTCTATAGTTTTATATATATTTAATTTACTTCATATAGACTGAAGCCAAGACAGAACAACACGGCGTGAACGAGAAGAGGTATTTCGCTTCTTGTTTTTTAGCCAGTCTCGAGTTTTATAAAGTTTCATGGGCATTAAATACGTTGAAATTGTACTATGTTAACGAAGAGAGATTGCGAGAGTTTCATGGGAGTATAGTTTTATAGGAATAAAACTTTTTACGCATTGTTTCCAAAAACCAAATGTATTAGAAATTAAGCCATGAAACCCCCACTTGAGGATAACCTTAGAATGCAGACTCACGTTAAATCCCTAACAGAATGTCGGAGGATGTTAAAGAGATATTCGATACCAATAAAAAACTAATTATAAATTCTATTAAGACTCCGTGAGGCAATTAATTAAGCATAATTAATCTATCATCGTACATGCTTACTGTAGCACAATACTGTTAAATTATAGAATAATTAGATTTAAAAATTTCGTCTCATAAAATAACCACAATCTATATAATTAATTATTTTTAATCTATATTTAATACTTAATGCATGTGTTCAAACATTCAATGGGACAGATAACCAAACACCTTCGGAAGTGCTCACAGAGGGCATGCATACATACATTGAGTACATGTCATGTTGTACATTTACAAATGTCTGTATTGTGGGTTTTGTGACCAAAAAAGGTCTCCGTGCTGCAATGCAACGGCTTGTCAAACATGCACGCACCAATGCCATGCCAGTATGCCACCGGCCACCGCCCAGGTTCCTTGGAAACAGCGTGGGCGCCTCCCGTCTCGTCCAAAACCGGCGACGCGCTCCCTGTTTTCCACACGACCCGCCTCCGTTTCTCCGCCGGTTTCCGCGTGTCCATAATAAAAGCGCCCAACCTCCCTGCCACTCTCCTCGCCTCGCCTCGATCGCTCCCGTCGCTTGCATTGTTCCCCAAGTCCCCTCGCAGATCACGAACCGAACAAGAACCAGTAGTCGAGTCCAGCCCAGCAGCCGGAACAAAACAATCGGGATGGCAGCGGTGAGCGGTAAGGCGCCGTCGCTGGTGGTGGCGGCGAGCATGGGCGCGGTGGAGGCGCTCAAGGACCAGGCGGGCCTGTGCCGCTGGGACTACGCGCTGCGCTCGCTCTACCACCGCGCCGCCGCGCCCCGGATCCACGCGCTGTCCGCCGCGCTCTCGGACTCCGTGTCCGTGGCCGTGGCGGCAGAGGCGCCCCACCAGGCGTCGTCGCGGCCGCCGTCGTCGGCGGACGCGGACGACGCGGCGAGGATGCGCAAGGCCTACCACATCGTGTGCTGGGGACCCAACTGATGGTCCGCAGGCGTTGAACTGTGTAGCTGTAGCGCGCTGACCAATGATGCTTCTTGTGATTGTCTGTGCCTTCTTCACTTCTCTCGTGTATTGTTCTCTTGCTCCATCCATCGATTCCATCCGTGTCCGTCGGCAGATGAAATGAGATGAGAGGGCGATGTGAATGCTCTTTGGTCGTTTGGCTTTCCGAGCTGTGTAGGATTTCCCCTAAAAAGTCATTACTAGTTGCATTGGCCATTTGGCAAGGATCTAGATTCACGCATGGATGTTTCAAAGATCCAGATTCTGTTTAAGAATCATTTTACTGAACTATTTTGTCTTCTGGTATAAAAAGATTCAAAGAATCACTCTTGGAACCATTTGACTGGAATGTTAGATTCTAGTTTAAAAAGCTTCTTTTTAATAAAAAAATCAAAATGTATATAGGTTTCATATAGCGCCTTTGCTCCAATTCAACTAGGAAAGAACCGGAGGTTGCTCAAGCTCCACATCTGAAATATGTTTTTCTTTTGAAAAATTCATAATAGGTTTCTCTTTTCTAAAAAAATACAAAGGATGATAATTATATAGCACTAAAACACCGAACTAAAAAAATATTAGGAAAAAGTAAATAGCTAGAGGATTAAAGATGCAAGCATGCAGCTCAATGCTGAGGTTGAGATACAATGAGTAAGAAAAGCAAATAAATGCTGCCTACCTCAGTTGAATCAATGGGCATGCACTTTCACATTCCCTGTATGTTTTGTATTTTCCAGTTCAGCTGACTAACAATAGCAACAGAGTAATTTTCTTTGGCTTGCTGTGTTCAACATGTAGCTTTATTGCCTTCCGATGGTTCAGCACTAGGTGCAGAAAATTCAATTGAGTTCCGTTCTGAAATTTTTGATTTGTGTGTCGCTATATCTCCTCTATCCAGCCATCTGAACTTCGTGTGAATTTGTGTGAATTTTTATTTGGATCTGATATAATTACATTTGCGCCTGCGGTTCTGTGTGCTTTGATCTGAATGTTCGTAGCCCTTGTGCTCCTCATCCTCTTCTCTTTTCTTTATGTTGTGTGAAATCTATCGCTTATTGATTTGTATTTGGTACAGAGGAAGTAATTACAAGTTACACATGTAGACATGGAGATTGGTTTGAATCTGTGAATGGAGTGCTCATGAAGGGAATGATGTGTGTGCTGCAACCGACCAATATTCTAGTAGCTGCAATAACACCTCTTGTGTGTGCTGCCATGTTCTCTCTAATGCAATGGATTGAATATTTATTCTCTGCACATAATTAGTGAATGAATGGTTGCAACATACGGGCACTCACCTTAAAAATATCTTATTTAAAAATAGGATTTTTTTGGATAAAATAACATTTTAAATATAACCCATTTTAACCTATCGCACTTATTAAATAATAACAAGAAAAAATTCTGCCTCTAGTGTATGAGAATGAGAGAGACTAGTAATAGTAAAAAGAAATGATAAAAGCTATCCCTCACTCATGTGATTTAGCAACATCTTTCAATCGAATTTTCTCTTCCTCAAATCCGCCTTCTCTTCCTTGTGTTCTCCAAGTCTGGCGGGTACCGAAGGGGTCGGTAGAAAGATGTGGGCCGGCCAGACGATGGGGACGGTGGCCTGGAAGTGAAAAAGGGAGGCGCGGTGTGGTAGGGTCTTGCCGGAGCTCTGTGCCGACGTGGCCGCGACTATGGTGGCAGAGCTCCGACAAGGCCCCTAAGGCGCCGCGGTGGGCGCTGGGTGGCAGCGAGCATCGGGAGGAGGAAGATGAACACTGACCATCAAGAGGAGAAAAAAATCGTGTGATGGCTCACTCGGGTGACAAATAGACAGATCAGCAAAACTGGTCCTTGATTGATTCTTCAGGCAAAAAGCAAGGAACATAGCAGGCACATTCGTTTTGCTGGTAGGGTCTTTGCCTGTTTGCATCGGTGGCAGTTCTCCCGATTCCAGTGAGAAGTATGGTGGCATTTCTTCCGGTTCCAGTGAGAATGGAAACCGATTCAGCCATCCAAACGGTACACTCCTACACAAGTTTCACAGTTTGGGAGGTCGCTTGCATTGCATGGCCTAGCTTGTGCATTCTGCTCTGTCTATCTGATGTCACTAGGAGCGTCGCCGACGGTTAGGTGGAACGTAACGCAAAGGTCCCAGGACTGACATCATACAGGTAGGAGTGCAGAAAGAAAGAAGGCAAACAACTCAGATGAGATCCCTGCGCCCTTTGCTGGCTGGCAGTATCATCATTTTGGCACGCCGGAAGGAAGATCTAGTATGTGCTACCTTTGATGAGTGCGTAAAGCAAACCTGATGACTGATGGCGAACGCGCGACAGTCCAGCAGGCCTGCCTGCTTCTGCTTACGTGGCCAACGGGAGAGACGGCGTCGCCCCGGCCGCCGGCCAGCCGGAGAAGGCAAAGGCGTTATTGAGTGCAGCGCCGGTGAGCCGCGGCCGTCGCCGGCCGGCAGGGGACGCATGCCATTGCCATGCCACCCGGCTCATCAACGCTGCACTCAATGACGCCTTTGCTTCTCTTTTTTTGGTCTTGGTCTTGGGATCTGATGATGCGCGTGTCCATGGCTGCTCTGCTCACGCTTTGCCATCATTATAAACAGCGTCTGCAAGCCGGGAGGCACGGGTCGAGTGTACTGCAACTCTGCAAGCGCTTTGCCGATTTCTCGTTTCAGGAGGCGTGCAGCAGGTCTGCGCTGCGTCCCCAATCCCAATCTGTACTACCGCCAAACGTTGTACTACGACCATGATGAATCATCGATCCCTTCCCTATGGGTCGGGTATGGGTCGTCGCCGATATAGCGTACTCTCTCCATCTAAAGAGATGTCGTTCTCGCCCACCGAGAAACAATTGTCGGTAATTTTTAAAAATAATAAATAATATCAATTAGTATCATAATTAGTATTATTAGAAAGATCTTTATATCTAGTTTTTTAACAAATTTATTTGGAGATATAAACATTATATGTATTTTCTACAAGTCGAGTCAAACTTGTGTGGCGTAAACATCCAAAACGTCATCTTTTTTTAGGACGGAGAGAGTACTCCCATGTCGAGCAAGCAGAGATAGTACAACCTGTACTGCAAGATGCATCCCAGTACAATCATCAAGTAGATCTCCCTGTCATCACCTACGTACTCCATTTCCTAAACATTGTACTGCATCAATGATCCATGGATAAACAAATACGGTCATGTTGCGTGTCTACATGAATAATCAACTTTAATTTGTATCAACACCGACTGCAAATATCTGTTGTACACGCACGTTTCCAGCACTGAAACCTAGTAGTACTACAAACACGACAGATATATACAGTATACAAAAAAAATACGGGGATTCAATTCAAAAAGAGATTCCTCTACACCAATGAACCAAGGGTACACTTTCGTGACAACGGAAAAAAAGAAAATACATCCATAGTGAAGTATATATGGTAGCGTCAACATGACAAGATCTTGTGACAAATCGGCTTTGTACTTACACTGGTTACAAAATGAGGCTATTACATTGAAAGCACATGTTTCAATCAAAAAAAAAGAAAAGAAAAGTCAAGTATATCGCTCTAATGTACAGTATAAGGAAAAAAAAAAAATGCCAGGCCCTTTAGATCCTACCACGGTCCACGGGTAACCTGAACATCCCAATTCGCAGTCAGATATGCGTCGATGGATCATGACTCTGCCTGTGGGGCTAGTCCTGCAGCTGATGATGCAGCTGCGATGATGTGATCTGATAATGGCGGATGCAACTGGCTGTGCGGTTCATGTGGCACCAACAACTGTTGGAGGGCACGGTCCACCTTGGCAATGCAGCGATAGCTGGGGCTTCGTCCTCTGGACACTGTGCTATCAAGGAGGTCTGCAATCAGTCCTGTAGCTGCCGTAATGACAATAGTGACCTACTGCTGTGGTGGCAAAGGTGACAACAGCTGCTGCTCTCCTTGCACAGGCTGCTCGTGCTGCTGGTGCCGGTCGCTCTGCCATGCCCAGACCATATCCTTCAGTGCAGGCCTTATTTCTTCTTTCACGAGCCTTTGGTACTCTATGGTGTCACCATTGGTCTTCTTCAACTCAACTAGAAGGAAAGAAGGAGTAAGCTCAAAAATCTCTGCATCAAGCTCGAGAAATCCCTTTATTCCTTCCTTTGGTGCAGCCAGTTTCAAGACCCCATTTTCTTTTTTTCTTGATTTTCAGCTTTAACCGCTCAGCCAGCTCATTTAGCTTAGCAAATACTGTTCCTGCTGGCTGCCTAGTGGTGAACCTCTCTTCCCTCCGCCCATATTTTTCTTCAAACAAATTAGACAGGTCAAATCCAGTCGAAAAGAGAAATGATGTCAAATGCATTCATGTTAGGGAGGTTCGATGACCCTTGATTTTCCTCTGGATTACTGCATTCTATTGAGTTAGAGGTTGTGGCTTCACCGTTGCACACCTTGTTTCTTGTTGTGTCGTGCTTGATCTTTGCCGCATTTACATCAATAGGTTTTCTGTACCAAGTGGTTCTCTTTATCCTTGAAATAGATATTCTAGTACTTGGATCTGGATCAAGCATTCTAAAAAGCAGGTCCTTCAATTCACCAGAAAAGGAACGAGGACATCTGTATTCAGCTTTGGAGATCTTCCTATACATCTCAATAAGATTTGGGTCATGGAAAGGCAGGTAGCCAGCCACAAGCACAAAAAAGAATTACTCCACAAGACCATATGTCCGCCTTTGTGCCATCGTAGCCTCTCCTACTAAGAACTTCAGGAGCAACATAGGCAGGAGTTCCACAGGTGGTATGTAGGAGGCCATCGTGCCTTTTGGATTCAGCTAGGGCACTTAGACCGAAATCCGAGACTTTAAGGTTCTCATTCTCATCTAGAAGTAAGTTTTCCGGCTTTAAGTCGCGATGGTAAACACCTCGGCTGTGGCAGTAGTCCACGGCACTAATCAGTTGGTGGAAATACCTCCTTGCAATGTCCTCACTGAACTTTCCCTTTGATATTTTGTTGAACAGCTCACCACCTTTAGCATACTCCAATACAAAGTAAATCTTGCTCTTGCTAGCCATTACCTCAAAAAGTTGCAGAACATTCGGATGCTTTACCAGTCTCATTATAGAGATCTCCCTCTTTATCTGCACTATTAGCCCAACCCTGGTGATCTTCTCCTTATCAATAATCTTTATTGCAACAGATTGCCCGCTAGCCAGGTTTCGAGCAAAAAAAACCTTAGCAAAGTTTCCTTGTCCTAACTGCCTCCCGATTTCATAACGGTCCATCAAAATATTCCTCCTCTCGTCCATTATATGAATCTGTATATACAGTGAAAGAGAAACAGATAGGTACCCTTCCTTTACAATGTCCAACTTATAGACTATGGTGAGTGGGCACAGACTATGACCACCAAGGTCGTGGCTTACTGGCTTACAAGATAGAAAATCCTTGAGTTCCCCTCTTCTGTGGCCCAAAACACAGGGAAAATTGCTGTGCCAGTATGCAGCCTATGAGAACTTGATAGGATCACTTAGCACAGTTCAAATGTTCTCTGCCGTGACCAGTAGAAAACTGCATGGAAGGGGAAGTCTAATTAGGGGAACATGTAATGCGAGTGGAATCAACAACTACTAGTAACTCAACTCAAATGGAGATCAGAGGTTGGTATACATTTCAAGGCAGGCTCTAGTTCTCTCAGGAACCATCTCCCAATTTCATCGACCATCTACCAAGCATTAGTATTATTAAGACGAGAGACATACATATTGCTCACCCCTTCAGCTAAGTATAGTCTAAAATGACGCGTCTTTTTCTCTCGAACAAGCACTGCTAAGTGCTAGGATTTCAGTTTGCTCGAACGAGCACTTCAGCAGTGCTACCAAAATTAACTCCTAAAAACCCGAAACCAGATCAAATTCACATCAGCAATCATCTCAGAATCAATCCCCCTACCACTCACTGAAGGCCAAATAACAGATCATTCCGAATCCTAGTTCATGGGGCAACAGTAAGCTACGACCTCGGAGGTCCTAAACTAACCACAGAACAGTACGATTACGCCCTTAAACAACCAGGCAGATCAACCCCCCTCCCCCTGCCGCCCAACACACACATACACACGCTGACACGAAACAAAGGGTAACTCGTCACCTGCTCAAGAACACCAGGCGAGACGACGGATCCCAGATGTCGGCAGGGCAACCCCAACCCGGGGAAGCTCGATCTCGCGCCAAGGGTCGAATCGGCGGCGGCGCGGCAACTCCTCCCCTTGACCCTTGGGCGGAGCCGTCCTTCTCTTTTGTTTGGTTACGTTCGGCTTCAGCATCTCCTCTCCGCGTCAGCGCGTCTTCTCCACAGCTTCCACATGCGGAGATGCCTCGCTAGATGCGCTCATGTTCCCTCTGCTGCACAGTCCAGCTTCGCACGGCACGGCAGCTCAGCAGCCCAGCTCTCTCACTCGCGGCCGGCCGACCGGCCATGGGCAGCCAGCGCGGCCGTGTTACTGGGCCCCACTTACCTAATTTCTCCGAAGGCCCGATGGGCCAACGGCCCACGCCGCTCGCTATTCTCTTTCTCTTTCTTTTTCTTTTTCTTTTTCTTTTTTTTTTCTCCTTTTCGTTATTGTGTCACTGTCCCGATGGGCAACAAAGCAGTTGTGTATTGTTTGCTTGGCGCCGCGGCGAGAAGGCGGAAGGGATGGAGATGGATGCGGCGGCGGCCATCGCCGGTGGCGAGGATGGTAGGTCCAGGGAGGCCGGGCTCGCGCACGCGGGGGTTGCCAGGCCTCACGTCGAATCGAAGGCGCTGGCGCGCTCGAGGTCGAGGCACGCTCTTGCCCCTGCCGTGGCGCCGACGCCGACCGAGGGGAGGCGTCAGACGTGTGGATGGTTGCGTCTCAACCGCCTACCGACGCTTTCTCTTCCCCGCGCGCGTCTTGGTCAGAGACAGGTACGAGACACGCCTTCTTGGCTTTCCCGCTTGCAAGCTACTACTACTACATCATTTTTCTATTCTCTTGTGGGGAGCGGCCATGGCTTCCACGCCTCCGCAGGAGTAGACCCAGCAGCACGTCAAAGATTTTTACAATGTCTGGCAAGATTTCAAGAAACGAAGCTAAGCTAGAGCTCGGATCATGACGCACAGAATGCATTTGAATCTGGATCTGTACCGTCCAATAGTCCACAATACTGGAGATACTGACCACATCATATAAACAAATGTGTTCTTTTTTAATTTCTTGGGTGCAGGCAAATGGCAGATGCATGTGCGCATGCCCAAGTCAACATTTCCTTCTACTTCTACTTCTACCATTGGCCGACTCTTTGTGCCATCCGGCCTAACTCTCGTGATGCTCAAAGTAAAAGCATCTGTGACCTTGAGTTCAGCTCACTATTCTTTGTTGCAAAACAATGCGTTGGGATTTGACTCTTCTAGACACTTCACACTAGCAAACCTCCTTGCAAAACCCAGGCCTTCTCCAGGACAAATCTAACTAGTTTGGCAGCCAAAGGAATCTTCATCTGTTACACTCCACAAAGACCAGAAAAGGTGTCATCTTTTTCCTTTTCTTGCCTTTTCTTGGTGGACGAAAGGAAGAGGAAGAATGAGCTCATAGGAGGAGACACGTGATGAGGAGCTCAGGATTTGTGTTGCTTTTGGTGGCAGCGGCAGCATTGATCTGGCCATCAGGAGTAGTAGGGGCAGAGCAGGAGGACTGGGAGTGTTTCTTGTTGGAATGGAGGCAGCATACTTCTCTTCCATCACCACTTCTGAACGGGGATCTGGTAAGCTATCCAGACACTTTATTCTTCGTAGCATTTGACAGTAGCAATTGATTCATGGAATGCATGCTCCGCATGCTTCCTTTGGGCCTGGGGTCTGTCAGAAATTTGCAATACGAGTTTCTTTTGTGTTCTCGGAAATTGTTTGTTTGAAAGTAGCTGCTGACCTGCTACTTAAAATTAAAAAAAAAATGATTCTTTGAAAGTAGCTGCTGACCTGCTATTTCACTTACCAAAATAATGCAGGGACAGAGCTTTTTAACAATTGTTAATTTGTTTTTCCCTGTATTCTGGGTACTTTTGGTTGGAGTATTTGCTATTGAACTTTGTTCTTCTGCAAGATCCAAGAAAATGAGGCATTAGCAAAGGTAGACTGATGTAGGATGGTTCTTGGATGGATGCAGGTAGATAGAATATGGTCAATTTGCTTACCAGACATGGTTGGCGCGGAGGAAATATTGGGCAATTCACTGCAATTTGTTTCAGATGAACTATTGAGTCAGTCATCAGAGAATGCTTTGAAGGCAATGCTGTTTCTGGAGTTTGTATCTCTTCTTTCCCCTGAAAAATTATCCAGTACCTATGATTGTATCTATGCAAACTACTTCGTTTTGGGCATTCCACAAGAATTCACTGTTTCACTGGCAACCTATCTTGAGAGCCATCGGGTGTTGCTTGGTTCGAACTTCTACGCGAGACGGCATTTGGCTGACAACTCAATTGGAGATGCTCCTTCCATGGCTCCAGATTTCGCACCGTCCATGTCCTCTGGCGATGAAGTGAAGTTTCCTCAATCTGTTACAGAATCACCATATGCGCCTTCCAGCTCTCATAACAATGAAAATCCCAACCAACATCATCACAGAAAACCTGCACAGAAGCATTGGGGAGTGCCTCCAATTTCGCTTCTGGAGAAGCATAAAGACTATGTTAGATTAGTCTTGATCGTGGTTCTTCCAACAGCGGCATTCTCGTTCATTGTTGCATTTCTAATTTTCTGCTGCTGTGGATGCAACAAAAACAAGGTCTCTGTCGGTGAGCAACGAGATGATCATCCTCTTCTTCACATGCAGCTGGCTAGTGTGCCTGGTGAGACAGTATCCCTCTGTCAACCTGTGATGGATTGTTCTTACTTCTTCAGTATAATACTATAACATGCACATTCTGTTCTCAGGTTCATCACCCGATGCCCGCAGTCCACTTCACAAGGATAACCAAAGTCATTCTGGAGTCAGCATGAGTCAGTGCTTTTCATGCTGTTTTAAAAGATCAATTGATGCCACACCACCTTCAGAAGTGATTGGAGGAACACCAGAGAATAATGTCACAAGTGATGCTCCTAAACCGATGCCGCCTCCACCTCCTCCACCTTTGCCACCTCCGATCAAGAAGGCTCCTCGTCCCCCACCTGGACCTCCCAAAGGTTCTAAAGCAAAACTTGATCAGCTGTCGCCTGTTGAGTCAAGTCGTTCGGAAGGATCATCTGCCGGCGAGCAGACCAGCGAATCATCTGAAGCAGAAGTTCATGCTCCAAGAGCCAAGCTTCGACCTTTCTATTGGGACAAAGTTCTTGCTAATCCTGATCAGTCAATGGCATGGCATGATATCAAATTCGGTTCTTTTCAGTAAGTGTTACTATTAGCTATAAACTCTTAATACACTCTGTCTGCGGAGTGCTTGTTTTCACATTTGATTTTTGCAGTGTGAATGAGGATATGATAGAGGAATTGTTTGGTTATAGTGGTGGCAACAGAAATAACCTGAAGGATAAGGAACTCCCATCTGCGGATCCTGCATCTCGGCACATTTCTCTTCTCAATGTCAAGAAATCATGCAACCTGGCAGTTGTTTTTAAGGCAATGAATATCAGGGTACAAGACATTCATGACGCTCTTATTGAAGGTAGCTGTTTATTCACAAGAACCTGATATTGATTTGCCCTTAAGTATATCTCTTAATTATAAGCCAAGCCATTTGCAGACTTAGATCACTGTTGTCATACACTTAAAATGAGTTCTTTTAGAAAACTTTGCTGATGAATTGTCTAGTGGTCACTAACTTTTTTTATACACTTAAAGATGAGTTCTTTTAGAAAACTTTCAGCTTGTTCAGATGGGCTGAATGTGGCTGGGCTGGTGGCTGGGCTGGATTTGGCCAGCCCGCCCATCCCAGCCGAACGGCTGATAGCCTGTACAGTGGACGCCGCAGCGCCCCCTCCTCATTTCCTCCGCATCCGCTGCTAGGGTGACCTCCTGGCTTGAGCTGCTGCTGGGTGGCTGGCTGGTTGCATGGCTGGAATCCAGCCGGTCCAGCCATCCCAGCCAGCCCAGCAGCAATTCCAGCCCATCTGAACTGATTGTTTGCTGATGAATTGTACAGTGGTCACTAACTTTTTAAAAAGTTTATTCAGAAGAAGGTATTATCAATTTTCCCTTGTATCATACTTAATTGTATTGAGGATAAAAGCCCCTTCAATATATCTCTAGAATCTAGATGCAAGGCATTTACGCAAACTTAGACGACAATACACTTATAAGCGTATTTTTAGAAACTCTGCTGATGATCACATATTGGTCACTCACTACCTTTTTTTTCAGCTAACCATTTATGTACAACATGAACTTAGTCTGACTATGTAGCAGGCAGTTTTTTCAATCTACCTCATGTTGGACATTCTATATTAGTGCCTTATGCTTGTCTCATTTCATTTATGGAGGACTCGACGAAAATTTTTGCTTCAGAATATATGTTCTGCTGTTACTTCTGCTTATTTACTGACATGAAAATGAATATGAAAGACGGAACAAATCAGCTAGCCTTATAGAATATGCATTTTATCTGGATAGTCCACTGTACAGACCTAAATATTATGATTTTCTGATGTTGTATCTTGTTTGTATTTGGGAGTTGTTCTGCTTCTTTTTGTGTTTTTTTTTTGGCTCGCTCATGTCGATTCACCAGCCTCCCAGATGAGGATCCATTTTGTATACTTCTCATTTAATCTTAATAGACTTGTGTTCTGGTGCTCCTACAATGCCATCAATTTTTCTGACATTATTTTCATCTCATCCTGTTCACAAGGGAATGAACTTCCTAGGGTGCTTCTTGAGACAATCTTGAGAATGAAGCCAACTGACGAGGAGGAGCAGAAGCTCAGGCTTTATAATGGGGATTTCTTGCAGCTAGGCCTTGCAGAACAAGTGATGAAGGCAGTAATTGACACTCCTTTTGCTTTCAAGAGGATTGACACATTGCTTTTCATGTCCTCCTTGCAAGAAGATGCTTCAAGTATCAGGGATTCTTTCCACCAATTGGAGGTAATCTACCTTTACAACAGTTGTGTCAAATATGCAAAAAGGAAAAAAACAAGTACTAACAGTTATACTTTATCTATTTGTTGGTAGGCTGCTTGTGGGGAACTAAAACACCGCCTTTTTCTGAAGTTACTAGAAGCTGTTCTTAAAACCGGAAACCGTTTGAATGATGGGACCTTCCGTGGTGGTGCTAATGCATTCAAGCTTGACACTCTTCTGAAGTTATCGGATGTCAAGGGTGCTGATGGAAAGACCACATTGCTGCACTTTGTTGTTCAAGAGATTATTCGGTCTGAAGGTGTCCGTGAAGCAAGGTTAGCCATAGAAAGTGGATTAAGTTCAGCTCGTAGTACTCCAGATGACAATTCCAATGGATCTCTTGAAGAGGATGTTGATTACTACTCCAACCGTGGCCTTAGCATTGTGTCAGGACTTAGTAGTGAGATGGACAATGTCAAGAGGGTAGCTGCATTAGATGCTGAACCTTTGTTTGCCACTGTGGAAACTCTCAGACAAGAGTTGCTGAAATCAAAGGAGTTCCTGAATGAAATTGCAACAATAGAAGAGACGAGTGGATTCCGACGCTCATTGGAATGTTTTGTGGAACATGCAGATAATGAGATAAACTTTTTGATGAAAGAAGAGAAGAGGTTGAGATCATTGGTAAAGAAAACAATCCGATATTTCCATGGAAATGACTCTAAAGATGACGGTTTTCGGTTATTTGTGATTGTGAGAGATTTCTTGGTGATGCTAGATAAGGCATGCAAGGAAGTTGGGGCATCACAGGAGAAGGGTACAAATAAACCACGAAGCAGTGGCAATGGCAACCGTACGCTCCCATCAATCCTACAGGAGCAACAGTTCCCTGCTGTTACTGATGGCCATTCAGATAGTTCACATTCTAATGATTGACATTCTAATGATAGATGATGAGATACTAATCTTTTTGTTGTAAAGAAAAATACATTTCGAAGAGGAAATATGTTAGCATACATGTAGATTTACATACGTATCTTGATCCCTCCACCCCCACAAACATACATATATCTTGATTGATATTCATGCTGGCTTCATGATATAGTTGCGTCATACCTCTAAACTAGTGTGGTTCTTAAAATACCTCTAAATCAAATCAATGCTCCCTTGGGTTCTATAACTCTTGTCGTTTAGGACAAGTTCAAGCTCAAACTTTAAAACTTTGATTATGTGTAATCATTACAATGTATAGTTTAAAGACGCCAAGACAACATGCATATATTATCTTAAAAGTTTTTTTTTTACATTTTTTATTTATACAAAAATCATAGCCAAAGCTACACTACCAAATCCAAGAACTATGGAATTAAAGGGAGTGGAATTGAAGGGAGTGTCTCTTTGGGGTCAATTCAGCATGACTTTGGCAGTAAAAATTTGTAAAGCTTGTCATTCTTAGCTCAAAGAAGACTTACATTTGGAGCTATAGTCACATTAAAGATGTGAGAATGAGAAATTTGGTTATTCTTTTTTTTTTTGTATAAAACACTGATGTTTTTAACGGTTTATTTTGTTGTATAAACTCTAAATCTTGTATTGTGGGTGGTACACCAAACCAGCCCTCATTCCACACTGTTTATCCCTGAAAGCTGAAATCCATTTTTGTGTCATAATGTGATTCCCATTAATAAGACGGACAATATTTTACAATATAGGCATGCAAAAGCTTATTATGATATTAGCAGGGGACAAAATACATGCAATTTAAACATCTACTCAAATTTTATTATATGAATGAATAATTTTACTTTCATTGTACATCTATCCTCATGGAGATTGCCTCGAATTAATGCAAATTCATGTAGTGTAATAAAACTTCATCGTGCATCGATCTAAAGGATTAGAGACAATACAGTCTTTTCCCAATGAAATTAGAACATGAGTTAATTAAAAAATAAAAATGAGTTAAATAGGATAAGAAAATTTTTGAATCAAAGAAAAATGTTAAATTAAAGAAAAAAAATTGAGGTAGCGAAAAAAGAATGTCAATTGAGGTAACAGTGTGCTAAGTGTCAAATTTGTCGAGGGCCCAGGGGGAGCTCGTTATCGTCCGGCCGCGTCCTCCTGCCCAACTGCACTTGCTCGCGGTTGCGGTTGCGGGGCGCTAGGCTTGTAACACTTCCCGTCTTCTACCCCTTGGTCGTCTCCTCCACTCCTAGGGCTTTGCTCATCCCCTCGAAACCCTACCCACGCCATGCGAGATCGATCGGTTGAGCGCGAATTCCCCAGCCGCGAGCGGGGGGATCGGCCACCGCCCGGGATGCTGGGCCCGACGCGCCGCGGGCCGGCGTACAAGACGAAGCTGTGCGCGCTGTGGCAGCGCGGCGGCTGTTCCCGCGACACCTGCAGCTTTGCGCACGGACACGCCGAGCTCCGCCGGTTCCCCGGCTCCCGCACCTCGTTCCCGCCCCGCGCCGGTATAGACATCCTTTTCTCGTGCCCCCATTACCCTCTCGTACGTTTTTCCCCTACTAGTTGAATGTTTATCATCTGAGATCGGATCCCCCACCCTGTGTTATACTGTTCGTGGTAAATCGGGAGGGCTGGTTGTATGAAATTTTCTTGCAAATTATCTTCCTTGTATTGCTTTATTGGTAGGTTTAGGTGTATGATTTCACGAATTCTGCACCCTACCGTGAATGGTTGTTCATGTAATCCATGTGATCTATCTGTCGCGGAAGAACATGACTCGTGGACGGTATGAGACGGTTTTTTTCATGCAGTCCATGCGATTTATGTGCTTATATATGAAGAAGTGTCATGGTGGATGGTACAGTACATTGGTGTGCCATGCAAAAAAGGAAAAGTGATACATGTCAAGTCACTAATATGGTTACCTATATCCATTATTTCAGAAGGGAAGAATTAGATTAATTGAACCAGGATAGCGACTGGCCAAGAATGAATACATATAGTTGGATCATTTATGGATGGCCAATTTTTGGGGCTTTAAGGTGTTATTACATGGACATGGCCCACATGATGACATGGGTGCGGGTATCAGTGTCTGATTTAGGTGCAGGTGTCTGATTAGGCAGATTCTTTTGGGACACGACAAATAACACCTGGATTCCGACATGGCGTCGTAATGACACTGGTGCCGGGTGTCTGTTTTGGCAAAAAAAAGGTGGAAACAAGTGTCTGACCTCTGGATATTGTGGTTCAAATGGAGCTTTGTTTTTGTTCCATGATTTTGTAGTAGCATGCTCTTTGTTTTGTATTAAGTGCTTGCGTGATTTATTGTTTTTTTTTTCATATCAATACTTGAATTCAACCTCAGTTGCTGCAGCTAGGAAATAATTCTAACAAGTGGAAGCTTGTTGCAGTCTGCAGAATTATGTGGCATTCTTACTGGTTGCCTTTTGATTTAACTACCATTCGAATTAGCAGACTCCTGAGCAGATTTATTAGACCCAACTGCTGCCAGAGGATAAGATGACCTTAATATAGATTCTTCAGTTGGCATTTCGACGATTTATTGTGACTGTAATGCTTGTCCTATATGAAGAAGGTGGGCATATCAGTATCTTGGATGATGACTCCACTGAATGATGTCCATAATGCATTTGATGTGCCATGGCCATGTGCTTAGCAGATTTAACGGTTAATTGAGCCACAACCCTTGAATATTGTGCATCAGTTAGTTCACTGGGAAGTGTTATTCTCACTGGTAATTGCAAGTTATTGTAATTCTTACAAGTCGCTGCAGAAGATATCTGGACAAATGATAGTAGATTTATATTGTGATATTGGGATTATAGAAGACCTCAACTTGCCATAATTGTTATGTGATGTTGTTCATGGTGCTTCATCAATTTGATTTCCAACAATCAACATTATGAGTTTGGTATCATCTTAATGGGTACGTCAGTGGTTCAATACCATACTTTGGTATCTACCCATGGTGTTAATTTTCAGCCCTACTTTGTTGTGGCTAGTGGTATTATCTTGGAGACCCTTCTACTTATTGTGCATTGAATTATCTTGTAGCTCAAAGGCTTTGGTAAGGTTACAGGCTTATGGGTGATTATCTCCATAAGTTCATACTAATACATTTTTTCGTTCAGCTTCATGTATCCTTTCTTGTTTAAATTTTTTTCTCTATCCTTACTTCTAGGGAGAAGAGATTATAGAGGTGGCGACTTCAGAGATAGGTTCGATAGAAGGCGCTCGCCTCATAGGAGGCATTCCCCTGACAGAGATTCCAGGGGCCATCGTTCTCTTCATGACCGAAGACCAAATTCCCAAGAAAGGGGTAATTACGGCCTTCTCATTTTTTAAATCCAGACCTGTCACTTTATTACATTTGAATTGAGTTCCATGTCCATTTCGTATAGGTCATTAAAACTGAAATTTTACTTGCAGAATCTAGCTATTCACGGTCTCCCAGTAGGAAGAGGTATGGAATTCATTTAATATGTGATAACTCATTCATTTGTAAATATGCATTTACACATGTAACACATCTGTGTCTGCTGCTCAAATAATCAATTGTTTATATCCATTATCTCTTTGTTGTCTGCCTTGATTATGTGCTGCATTTTCCTGATTACTGTTAACTATGAATTCTGGAGCTCAAATAACTAAAAACCTTTATCATTGAATGCTATGTTAAAGGATCCTCTCTGAAACCATTATTTTAATATTCTTACAAACCGACACTTGTGGCATTTATTCACCATATTATATGTATTCATTGTATTGGCATAAGCATGTGAGATATGCCCCTAGAGAACATGCATGCACGTTGTATACTTTATTTTATGTCAAAGGTTACTAAAATCTTGACGTGTGGTATCTGTTTGTGGTTATCTAATGTTTCCAATTCTTCATTTCTAAAGCGAAGATCAAATCTGCTTAGCCGCCTGGCACTGGGTCTGCCCCTATAAATATAATTGCTTCTTCTGATAAAATGTCCTGAATAGAATATAGTACCTGCATACTTCTGAAATCTTATCTTACTGTTTTTTTTGGTTCCTGACCTGCGTTAAATATGTGAAATATGGAACTGTAACTTACCTTTCCTCTTTATAATCCCCCCTCTCTCAGTGAAAGGAGGCATGATAAGAAGCCTGATGATGGAGAAACTAACTCATCTAGGAGTTTGAGTGTCTCTGACAATAATGATGATAGAAAAAAGGAGACACTCTTAAGTGGTGATGATAAAGAGGATCACGAAATACAGGTCTGATGCATTATACAATGTATAGCTGCATGCCACCTTTAAGCACAACCTGCCACTGTATAATTTAAAAGGTAAATTATTCTGCAGCTGAAACAAATAAGGCAGGATATGGAACTTTTGCGCGATGATAAATCTCACTTGGAGGTTAGTTTTGACAGTCTCCACTTATTTATACTATCATATATTTATGGTGGCGAACCATGCCCGTTTTTAGTTGATGCTTCTATGGGTATTTTTTTTTTTTTTGGGGGGGGGGGGTCTGGATTTTCATGGACCAGAACAATCTATACCTTTGGTCTGTTTTAGGTCTTCTTTTACTTTTCTTTTTGCACGACTGCACTGGCTATACTTTTTTTGTGTGTATGTAGGACTTCGTAATTGCAATTTGTAACACGTGTGTTTTCTGTTGTAAACTTAACCATTCCATTTGTATTGTGGGGGCACTGACCATTCATCATCAATCATGCTTATTGCTTAATTTGATGATTTCATTTTTGTGCTTCACTCTCGGTGCTGATTTCTATAACTTATTCTGTTATCGCTTTGTATCTTTGTTTACTGATTACTGATGAAGAATATTTGGTGTCCTGGTGGTTTAAAGTTTAAACTTATACTCAATGCCCATAATGGTTTAAATATTTGATGGAGCAGTAAATTTGTAAAAGTTTCTGTCTGTTCCTTGCTTCGCGATGCCTATTGCCTATTGCTCCCTCCATTCTAAATTGTAAGTTGTTTTGGCTTTTCTAGGTACATAGCTTTTTCTATGCATCTAGATATACAGTGTCTAGATACGTAGTAAAACTTCAGAAGTTAGAAAAGCCAAAATGACTTACAATGAGTACTAGGTTAGAGCATTAGCATAAACATTTCTTCCATAGTCTTTATTTACATGCTTTATATGCTTATAATGTTTCTTTTAGTTTCTAAATCCTACTAGCTACCATTGGCCATGTACTCTTTTAACTTTGAATCTGCACAATTCAACACTTGTACTTTAAAATAGCTATGTCCTGTGTAAATCCAAACTCGATGGTCATATTCACTATTCCTTCCGTAGATAATCTTGGATGAGAAGAATGCTGAAGTGCGCAAGATTTCTAGTAGACTAAATGATCTTGATCTGCAAATAAGGAAGGAGAAAGAGGAATGCCACAGGTACTTATACAATATGGTGCCTCTTTTGTTTACACAGTAGCTCCATGGTGTCTTCAAGTATATAATTGTCTTTTTTTTTTTTTAATTTCCAATGTAGGATGACCTCAAAAATGAAAAAATTCATTAAAGCTCATGCTCGCTTTTTGAAAGCACAGGAAGAATTGAAAAGGTACATTGTGCTTTCATCACTTTTCAGCTTAACAATTTGGAAAACATTTCTGTCCTGACTTGCTGCACCAATTCACGTCTATATCCACATGATTATGAATTAATGATTGTTATTAACTAAATGGAATTGTGCAGGTCACAAGCTCGTTTTGAGAGACTCGGTGATTTGCTTGCTTCAGATATTCTGAAGCGTGGTGCTAATGAAGAAGTTTCTAGTATCAATATTGATGAAGATCCAAATGGTCCTTATGAAAGAAGCCCAAATGCTGCTACAGCTAAGAAGAGATCAATACCATACTCAACAAGTGAAGAAGCAAAAGCCGGTGGGTATAACTTAGTCTCTATGTCTCTGAAGAATGTACTGTGAGGATGATGTTGTCTTAAGGTTGGCATTGGTATGATGTGAATGAATCATCTTAAATAGCATCCTTTTCTCCTACGGTTGTTGTCAATGTGTTTACTTCTTGGAGTCTAAGAGCAACTCCAAGAGACTCTAAATCCCTCATGATTGTTAGGAATAGAGATTTTGATAGAAAAACGTCCTCCAACAGCTTCTTTAAGTGATCATCTAAATATAGCCATCCTTTATTCCGGATTCTTCTAGACTGCATGGAAGATATAGAAAAGCTGTTGGAGTGAAAATATATAGAAAACGAATTTTATGCAAATGACTCCAAATGATTACTTAAAGAGAGTTTATAAAAAGATTCTTGGAGATGCTCAAGCGTGCCCTCCCTAGCAGCTTATACTTACTCCGTTGAACTTCAAACATTGGAGTTGATATGATTAGTTGGCTACCCTTTCAAGAAACACTCCCTCCATTTGAAATTGAAAATATGGTATTCATTTTAGAATTTGTTGAATACTTTGAAAGTATAACACCTGACCTTTCCTTGTCCAAATGAAACATATATTCTTTGATGATTTTTTTCCCATTTACGTCCACCAATATTTCTTGCTCTGGGTTTAAAGATATCTTTTTTTAATCAATTATGATCTCATGTCTGATCTTGTCATTTTCAGTGAAGAAAAGAAGAGAGCGAGACTCTGACACAACTAGGACAGATAAATATAGATCAGAAGGTACTATTGCAGAATTTGAAAAACCAAACAAGGGAACTGAGCCAACAAAATCTTTATATTTGAAGAAGAAGCTGTGGGAAGATGAAAAGGATAAGATAGGAAATTTTGTTTCCTCAGCCAACACTGACAAGGTACAATATTTCTCTTCTGCTAACTTAATTTTATGAATATTATTATTTATATCATGTACTCGTAGCTGGCTGGTATAACATGGACATCGTCCTATTCGTATGCATATTATGCTCTTATTTTCATTCTAATCCATAACTCGAATTAGTGAGATTTAAGGTTGACCCTCATTGCTCTGTTTACTCTTGCTTGCCCGTTAAAACAACTTAACAAGTGGTAGCAATATGTAAAATTGTATAACCTTTGTTTGTCATCGGTCCGTTAGCTCATCATGACACATGATTCAGATGGTGCGTAGTATGAGTTCAAACTTGTATTGAGTAGATATTTTTAAATTTACAGGTCAAAGAATCTCCAGTCAAACATGTTTTGCCCTCCACTGGTATGGCTGCTCATGCTGTGGATGATCTGTTTGAAGCTGTTGAACTGGAGGATAGACATGATCCATTAAACGCATCAATAGAAAATGATGCTGATGACGAAACTAGGTCGCCTGTTATGCCCCCACAACCACCACCAGTGGCTAATACTTACGAGCAGGTGACTAACCTTGCGTCCTATGTCCTTCGAAGCAAAGATAAAAATGAATTTGCATGCTGTTGAAGATGACAAACCTTGCATAGTGATCATACTGACTACACATGCAAAACTACTTCCTCATTTTCTTTTGTAGATCTGCTGAACAATATGCTCACAATTTGTTTTGTTTGTTTCATAGTACGAGGCCCATGATGAGGAAGTCGACGTGGAATAAGTAGAATGTCGAGATGGTACTGGAATGAGCTATAGATCTCGTCTATCTATGTAAAGCCTTATGTATCTTTTGCTGGGATCCACCTTGCATAAAAACCTTCATTAGTGATCCTTGGTGGGTGCGGTTTAAGCACTCAACTTTTTTTCTTATTTCCTGAAGGCAACATGCCCTGTTACCTGTACCTAATATACCCCGTGGTGTTAGTCTTGTCAGTGCCCTGGTTCTTTTGAGTGGTCGTGCAGTGCTGTGGTGTATATTTTATTTCGTGGGAGTATTATTTGAATGGGAGCCCTTGATCTTCGTTGATGATGTCGGCTTGATGATGGCATTGGCGCCAATCGGATGACGTTGTGCACTCATCCTATCACACTAAGCATCATCTACCAGACTGTCACACGTGCCCCTTCCTACCTTTTTCTTAACGAAGGTGGTTGTTTACATAATTTCTCTTCGGTGGGCTGATTACTACAGTTAGGTCCCTAAAAGTTACATAAGGGTCTCTGGATTTTTTCTGCGTCAGCACTTCCATGGTGGATGCCTCGGCTCAGCAGTGGGCCAGTGGCAGAGGGCTGCACGCATGTGGCGTGACTTTTTGTCAATCTCAACTTCACAACTGGCATTGTGGCGTGACTCGCGTCAATCTCAACTTCACAACTGGTGCACGCAGAACGGCAGAAGCCACAAACTTGAGTCGACTTTTTAGTCGATTTCAAATACGATATTACAACTTTGTTCCACTTAGCTTTATGGGCCTTGGGAGTTAATTTGATTTAAGAAAAATTCACATTTTATCCCTCAAATTTTATGAAAGTCCACTTTTTCTTTCTAAACTTTAAAACTAGATAAACACTTTTCTCAACTTTTAAAACCGTCCGTTTTACCTTTCCTGGCCTAGGAAGATGTTTTTGTCTTTTTGTTTTTTATTTACTTAGGCTGAATTTTTAAAGAATCATCGTAAATAAAAAAATCATAAAATATAAAATACAATTTTGTATGGTATGTTTTAGTACAAAGTTTTTAATGTTTTTGTGAGATCTATGTTTTCTTAAATTAATTCATGAGATTTTTATGGTACTCTAATTGTTGTATGCTTTAACTGTAGTAAAAATTTCATAGTCATTAGATCATGTATATCATAGTTATAGTTTTATTTAGGTTTATGCTTGTCAAATCATGATTCAATTATTATGAAATTTGAACTATAGTTGAAGCATACTTGGAATTTGAACTATTATTTCCTGTTGCTGGATACATACTTCGTTATCGCCCGCGGGCCGATAAATAGGTAGCCGTCCTTGTGCCTGGTTGGGGATATGATCACTTGGTTGGGGATATGATCAACATTAATCACATTATTTTTTGCCATTCCAAAAAAAAACTTTCCAATACAACGACCAACGCGCAGGAGCGCGTCTTGCTACTAGTTTTGCATATAGGCTATAAAAAATTCACTATGTTTGCTACTAGTTCCTTCTTAGGACATATACCAGGCTCACTGCCAGAGAAAGTTCCGAGATCAATACCTGGATTGTGTATTCTTAGACTATCGAACAACTTACTTGGTGGATCGATCCCATCATCACTCGGGAAGCTTCAAATGATACTTAATGCTGGTTTCTTTTCAACTCTTCTAGCCAAGTTGGGAAACCTTACTAGCCTATGTACATGGACTTCTCACAGAATATGTTTTACTATTGTGTTTTTGCCAAGTTGCAAAGAATAGAAGTCTTAAATTTAATTAAACGGTTGAATCACTTGACCTCTCTTGAAACAAACTTTTAGGCCCTATTCCTTTAAGTATGTTGGACTTCTTATCAGGGATGGATCCAACAGTGCGGGGGGAGGGGGGCTGAAGCCCCACTATATAGAGCCGCTCTAAGAATTTTCACGGGGACTGCTTTGAGGAGGAGAGGTTGAAGATTAACTTTCATTCTAGATCCATTTATTCTTGTTGTATCTGACTTCACTAAATCTCTTGAGCAACAATTTGTTAGGAGAGATACCTATTGGAGATCAATTCAGAACGCTTGATAACTCCTATTATACCAATAATCTAGGACTGTGTTTTCCCATGAGCATTGCTTGCGAAAACCATACCTTTGACACCATGATATTAATATCGTATGACTATACTACTAAACAGTCAAAGGTTTGCTTTGTTCAGTTCCATTGATGCCATACAAAAGAAGATTATGCAACTCCTAGAGACTGTCAAGGAAGAAAAGACGATTGCAGACACTTGGTGCCAATTGTTCCAGGATGCAATGGCAACCTAAATCTCTATAACTGGTCTTTATCTTGTATTTATGAATTACAAAATGAAACTTTGTAATTGATCATAATAACCATTTTGGGCCATACATTATCAATACAACAGGTGGGGAGCAATCCCCCTAAGACATTAAAAAAGTTGCATGATCTGCATTTCTGCCCAAGGTGCCCTGAGGACATAAAAGCTTGGCATAGAAACCTCATTTTCTCTGATGATATATATAATAGTTAATTGTTCCGGTGTGGACAGAATTGGCTTTACTAGCTTATTATTGTATCAATGTATCATCAACAGTAGTTTATTCTCTCAGTTCTATTAGTCATGTATATGCATATAAAGCCGGATCTGTGCGTGTTAATGCAACCTGAGTAGATAATTCTGCTTCGGTAGGCTAATAGCCTGCTTGTTCACCAGTTGCCAATTGAATTGAGAAAAGCGAGAGCTGGTAAAAGCACACACCTTGCAAGTTGCTTTGGATGAGCATTTCCAGCAATATCCTTTAAATTAGGCCTCTTGCTTGCCTAAGTAGGTGTAGGGCCTCCTATTTTGTGGGGGCTGGTTTGTATGGAGCCGCAAGACAGGGGGAGTGCCAGGTCCTGGACGTTGGGGGTGCGCCAGAGAGGGAGGGACGCCTGATCCGGGCAGTGCACCAGAGGAGAGGAGGCCAGGTCGGGGAGCGAGGCGCCGAGGAGGAAACCCCGTTCCAGGAAACCCCATTCCTTTCGCTTCAATGTCGGCGCGCGAAACAGAGGCGGGGATCAGAGAGGAGGTGGAGATGCTGGATCCGGCCAGGGTGGGGCAGCGGCAGGGCGAGCGGGTGGTGCAGCTCGACCGACAATGGGCAGGGACAATGGGGAATAGAATCTATGTTTTTCATACTTACCAATACACGGTTCAAAGATTTTTTTTGAACGTAAAACGATTCAAAGATTATTAATCTTAAATAAAGGCCTTTCGGTTCGATTTGGAATATAGTCCCTCTATTTAAAATTGAAAGTCATTTTGATTTTTATTATGCACCTAAAATATACACTTGTTTTTTGAGCTCATCTAAATATACACATGGTACATAGTAAAACTATGAATCTATAAAAGTCAAAACGACTCACAATTTAAAATGAAGTAAGTATTGAGTTAAACAATGGTAGAGGATGAATTTAGAGGCCTCTTAGATTTGACGGCTTGAGTTGAGATCCTAGGGCTTGGTTATTTAGATTTTGTTGTTCGTTTCGTTGAGTCTGTGTAGCTCAGTAGTACGTTGCCATACAAAACCATCACAAGTAATAATACTCTAACAACAAGAGCAAGCGTCACAAAATTTTGGACATAATGATTGTACCAAATGTGTATAAATCACCCAAACGTAAGAGCAAAATCACAGTTAACTGCCGTTCACGACGGCGCAGCTCCTCCTGATCTCCCCCTCGGCTCCGGTCTTGACCTGCACCGTCGCCAGCCTGGCCATGGACCGCGCGAACAGCTGGAAGTAGACCTCATCGGGGCCACCCACGACGCCCTCGACGTCGGCGCGCGCCGCCGCATCGGTGAGCAGCGCGGCGTCGGAGTGGAGCAGGCCCCGGTGCTTGAGCAGCGCGCGGTAGTAGCCCAGGTCGAACGTCAGGTGGCTGCCCGGGTCCATCTCCACGACGGCGTCCTCGGCGTACCCGCCGCTCGGCGCCCGGCACTTGCGCCGCCGCAGGTTGGCGGCGTACGTGGCGTCCAGGGACGGGTCCGTCGTGTCGTTGCCGCCGCCGGCGCCGGGGTAGCCGTAGAGGCGGTCGGCGAAGGACGAGCAGTGGGCGATGCCGATCGTGTGCGCGCCTGCTCGGTCAGTCGCATTCCAATTATTCCACACGTCAGAAACACTAACCGTACAAAGACTAGAACAGCCTGAACTGAATGAGCGCTTGTCTCTGCATTTTTTACAGCTGATTTTCAAGTTGCTGATGAGTGATGATGAACAGTTTGATGTCTTGGTGGGAAAAAAAACAATGAAAATGGACAAGTTAATTTAGTGACCTATGCACAAACACAATTCAGGCGCGCGAGCGCTGCACTGTTTTCTTCATAAAAAAATTTACTAAATTCAAGAACATCTCTAATTCAGGAATTTCATTTCAGAGGAATCATAAGGAATGGCCAGTGATCAACTAGTATGGAAAAAATATATAGTGAAAGGAAATATTTTGCTAGCCTATCGAGCATCTGATGCGGACGTATCGAGAGGATAGGAAGCTGGCAGGCATGAGTGGGGATCGGAGCTGAAAGTAAATTAAATTTGGATTATTTTTCGCTCAAGGGAATCTGGCGATCCGGTTTAAGAGTGGCAGCGAAAGCAACCATTATTCGTGCTGCTTTTGCATGTACTGCTGTTGCCCAATCAACATGCAAGGAATGGGCAATCAGAACCAGGCTATCTCAGCTCAGTGTCCGGCCTACCCTCCGATCCAACTTTTGTGAAATTCAAGTTTGATCTAGTTGCAGGAACAATCCCTAAAATCTTTTTTTACTGATATAAGCATTGCTTTTAC